>JAPYXV010000067.1:0-180977 GCA_028533065.1 Trachops cirrhosus | reverse complement strand
CATAGCTCAGTGGATTGAGCGCGGGCTGCGAACCAAAGCATCGCAGGTTCGATTCCCAGTCAGGGCACATGCCTGGGTTGCGGGCCAGGTCCCCAGTGGGGACCGCATGAGAGGCAACCACACATTGATGTTCCTCTCTCTCTCCTTCTCCCTCCCTTCCCCTCTCTAAAAATAAATAAATAAAATCTTTAAAAAAAAATAAATAAATAAAATAATTTACAATTTTATATTGCTTGATTACATATAATTTAAATATTCAGATAAATAATATATTTTAAATCAGTCATAGATGTAGTATTTAAAAGGTTAAAACAGAATTTTTTATAAAAGAGCAAATAGGGTAAAACTATGATTTCATAAGTATTATTTATGGTGATCATTATAGATAGACATGGTAGAAAAGGCACTACTTATGATATTGAATTAGTAGATTTGAAGATAGATTTTCACGAGAAAAGTTTGCCAATTCAAGATGAGTAAAAGATATATTTTTTTAAAGTCCTTGGATTTTAATTTATTTATTATTTCTATCAATAACATTATACCAGGAAAAGCTCTCACATTCAATATAATCATCTCCTTTCACACATGATGTATGCTAAAAATAGAAAATTTTGGAGACACATGAAGAAAAATATCAAACATCTCTGGTTGAACTAAAAACTAAATAACTGGTAAATATGCTTCCAAATGCCCATAAAGTAAACTTAATATCAAATGAATGTTTTTAATAGCTTTTACTTTCTGAATATTCAAGGAAAGTGCTCAAACTATTCACCAAACACTTACAGACATGAGTGAACAACTCCTAAGCCTTACCTAAAGTGAGCACAGTGCTCTAAACAGGCTGAAATGTCATTTCTCTTTAATCTACTTCGCAAGTTCACTTGTTTCCTTCAGATAATTTCTCAAATAACCTTCTGTCAGTAAAAGTCATGCCAGGTAACCCACTTCTCTTCAATTTAAGTATGACTAGATGTACCAATAGTAAGCACAAAGAAAATCGAAACAATAACCAATGACTTTTCACCTCTGGGTTTGTTCACTCACCGGTGTCACTTTCGTTCTTCTGTAGATGTCAGTGTGCACAGGCCCCATGGTTGTGTTCTGTGGAGAGGCGCTATTGCGCCTTTGGTATTCAACAACTTAAAAAAGCAGTGTGAGCAGAGTCTACAAATTACTTGCATTAACATTCGGAAGTGAATGTATTTACTGTCAAAAATTTAATCCTGTTAAGACTATGGTCCATGATATTGGTAAAGAAGCTTTCTTTGTTGTTATGTTTGTAAATCTTTTATTTTTTGTCATTTTTTTGCTCCATCCTGGACAATTTCAAGTTCTTATTTTTGTACTGTTCTCTCAAAAGTATCTGTAATATTTTGAAAAATGTTTACATTTTTCTAATATATTCAGTGTTTCTAAAGAGTGTCACATTAAGAGGAGTCCTCATGTGTAAAAAACAAATAACAAGTGATTGTAAGATGTTCAATTCTGTATCATCAACTTAAGTAATAGATTTCCTTAGTGATCCTCCATTTATAGAAATGGTGTGTTACCTCCTTTGATGAAACTCTGGCTATATTTGATGGTTTTAAAACTTTAAACCAGAGGTTACTCACCCATTAACTTCACTAATTAGGCTGAGGCCTAATTTGCATGCACTTTAAGGACTTTGCCCTTCAGTTGTTCGTCTCCTTTTACATTTCACTAATCATTTAAATTGTCCTTCTCAAGTAAGGTGACTAAAACGGAATAAGCTACTCCAATAATATTCTGAATAAAGCAAAAAAGTCTGCTTCTCAAACACCGTACATCATTCATCATGCATAAATGTTGTTACCTTTCCAGCTAATATTTCTTTTGACAATTTTTTTCTTCTTTTAAAAATGTATTTCTTTGTATGTCAATTGATTGTGCCTATGCTGAATATTAGACAGACTTAAGATTACCAGCTTTTCTCAATAGCCAAATTTAATTTTTATTTTTGCTATTGAAAGACCATGCTTTTCCAATTTTGAATTATTTGACATTTGTTAAACTTATACTTCACCATTGATAAGGGCACTGATTGAATCTCGCAAATCACTATGATGCTTTTATCTCCTTTTCCTGTCATTCCATTGTTCAATACCAAGGTTGTAATAAGTAGTAAGAAATTAATAAATTTAATTCTAGAGCCCATTCTCATTGTTGCTCATTTTTTAACAGCAGTATGGTTTTGAGAGATGGCAAAGAGGTTTTCAGTTGCATTTTAAATCTAATCAGCATTCTTCATTCCCATCTGTGTTAAGAAGGATTCTGAAGATACATCAGAGTTTAGTAGAAAAAAAATCAATTAGTGATTTTTACTATGGCAGTATAACTGAGGAAATAGTAGTATTTTTGCTCCACAACTGCCTGTCACTGAGTCTAGGTGAGTGTTCCTGATTTTTTGCAGCCAGAACTCACTGTAAGAAGTATGTTTTACAACAGGACCCAGCATACACACATTCATGCATACACACAAACACACACAGTTGTGATAGGCTGAATAATAACTCCCAAAGATGACCACATCTTATATATTCCTGGAAAGTAAAAAAGATTTTATCTTACGTGGTAAAAAAGGCTTTGCAGATGTATTTAAGGTAAAGATCTTGATGGAATGAGGAGATATGAAGGTGGAAATAGGGGTTGGAGTGATATGCTTTAATGATGGAAGATGGGACCATGAACCAAGGAATGCAAGCAGCTTCTAGAAACTGGAAAAAGCAAGAAATCATTCTCCTCTGAATTCTCCAGAAGGAATGTAGCCCTGCCGACACATGGATCTAGACTTCTGATCTGAAGAACTGTAAAAGAATATATTTGTATTGTTTTAAGCCACCAAGTTTTTGGTAATGTGCTATGACAGCAATAGGAAACTAATACAATAATTTATAATTGAAATAAATTTTTATCAAATGATACTAGGCATGCGTGTGTGTGCTTATCAAACCTTACTGTAGGGTGTGCTCTTTGATATTATTATTCTATTGTATTACATTCTCTTTCACTTTTTAAAGTGTTAGTTGAAATCCAATGAATTGGTGTCTTGACATGCAGTTTGACAAATCAATGATCTAAGACGTGCAGTGCACTTTAAAAACAGATCTAAATTTGTTTTTGTACTGTATTTTATTTTTATTGTTATAAGTCTTACTGAATCTTAAGATTTGTTATAGATTTATAAGTTCTACCACTTATGAAAAGTGGCACAGTTTTTTTCTATTTTTTTTATCATTTGCATTCAGTGTTTCTGCCTATAAAAGTAGCCTTTCAAAGTAGCATATCTTATTTGCAAACACACCTGCTATAAACATAAATATTCTGGATGAGTCATTAGGTCCAAATGATGCATTTATTTATTAAAAATAGTTTAAAATATTAATTTGCACAGAAGTCATGCTAAAAAATTACTAGTGTTGATCCAAAGGATCATGAAACTTATAATCATAGGTCATATTTTAGTGAGAATTAAAGACTGCTTTCTTTCTAGATTGTTTCTTTAGCTTTTATTTGCATTTTACTTTATTACAATGTAGATCAACCAGCCACTTGGGTTCAGCTATAGTTATTGAGGTTCCTCTTGTTTTTGTCTTTGTTGTGAGAAACAGCTTCTTTGTTATTGTGAGAAACAACATGGATGGACCTGGAGACTATTATGCTGAATGAAATAAGCCAGTCAGAGAAAGTCATATACTATATGATCTCATTTATATGTGGAATCTAAGGAACAGAATAAACTGACAAACAAAATAGGAACAGCGACATGGATACATGGAATATACTAACAGCTGTCAGAAGAAAGGGGGGAGCTGGGACTGGATGTAAGAAGGTGAAGGATTAGCTGCAGAACAGGTGTGTGACCCATAGACACAGACAACAGTCTGGTGATGGCCAGAGGGAAGGGAGGGGAATGGGAGCTGGGTGGAGGTGGGCAAACGGGGGGAAAGTGGGGACATCTGTAATAGTGTCAACAATAAAGTTAAAAAGAGGGGTCATTTGTGCAACATGTACATGGAGTATATAAAGAAAGGGGTGTGGAAAACATCTTTTAAGTTATAGCCACATTGTTGCTCATAATGATGATGCTTGACCACATTTTAGTTCACAGAAGAGGTTCCACACATAAAGTATGAGCATAAAAACTGTTCATTTTAACCACTATGCAAATTTAATTAGAATCTTTGTGAGATTTCTTGTTTGCCAATACAGAAAGAAAATACTGCATTTCTGAAGGCAATTAAAAGCCACTTACAAATGTTTTTATTTGTCTGGCAGGTAGTTGATCTTGATATAATGGAAAAGGTAACTGTGGAAATTTTGGCTAGACATTTATTTTAGTGTAAATGAGTCATATCACTTTCTAGGTCAAATTGTAAGATTAGTTTAGTTTATTTTTTAGTGAATAGTTTCAAATTGACCTATGTCTTGCCTTAGTGCATAAAAGAATTTTAGTCAATGCAGACGCATACATGTAAGTTCAGAAAACAAAAGAAATAAGATGTAATCAAACAGATTTTTGAAATATGACTAAGCTTAAAACTGGTTAGAGACAGTTTAAGATATGTACATACATATGTTTGTATCTTTATGTGATACAGTTATACTTAGCTGAATATGTAGCAATTGGTACACATTTGGGGTAGGAAAGGTCAAGAGGAGGAAAAGGGTGTCCAGCCCACTCAGCAGATCAATTTCAAATGGACTTAAATGTTTGTTTCCTCTAGAAGCAAGATGGCCTGTTTAATTCTTGCCATGAATTTGGATGCACAAGACAAAAGAGAAGACACACAAACAAAATACTTCTTTATAATAGTCCAGAAATAAAGACTGAAACAATGTTCTGGAACTTCTATAAATGTAATGTAGTTTAATACCATGACCTCAAAAAATAAAGGTCAACAAGGAAATTAGTTTTCCATTCTGGGAAACTCCTTGTCAAATTTGGCACGTTTGGCCTACTTTATTCATAAGTTAGAGAAAAAATTAAGTATTATTTAAAACAAAAATATAGATCCTGTGACAAAAAATCTATTTTTGCTGGAGGGAGTTGAATGCCTTCCAGATACTTTGACTAGACTCTTTGAGAAGCATAAGAAATAGCGACAATATATTATGGGTAAAATTTTGTCAATGAAGTATGATTACTAAATGGTGATTGACATACTTATTCAGTGAATTAATCCAATTGCTTTTCACTGTTTAAAATTGTCTTAATTACACTGCTTTAATGACTTTTTATTTTACTCATGGTCTTTCAGAATGCTTTGAAGTCTTCAATAAGTTTCCTTCATTCAGGTTTTGAATTTAGCTAATTATATTGTACAGAAAATATATTTCATTTCTAGTATCACTGTGTGCATAATAATTAAACTATTTGATGTTAACTTAGACCTATAATTCCATTCTAAAATTAATTATGATTACTTTATCTTCACACTTAGTTACTTTCTCAGTGAGCCAAACACTGATTCTAGTTTATATTAGGCTCCAACTTCTGCATCCAAAACGTTTTTCTTAGACATATTTTGGAAGACCTACTGCTTCCTGAATATGCTATAGTCATGTGTTTCCTCTACCACACTGTGCAAATCTTGTGGAAGGCTGCTCTTCATCTTCGGATATGGCGGTTCAATGTCACTGGAGTTTCAGAAAAGAAAAGACCTGGGCTGGTGTTAACTGGGAGAACTAACTTCAACCTTGAGAGAACACTGAAGTCTTGACATCAGCCTTGAGAGAACATTCTCCAGAGTCAGTGATACTTGCTGCCTCCCATTATACCCTAACAGGCTTTCTGCAGGATTGAGAGGATTCTTAGCTGGTTGAATCCACCAATAACATCAGTTTAATGGATTAGTGTTAAATTGAAAGAAGGTCTTAAATTGAGGCAAGATAGGAGAATGTCAGTTATGTTCACCAAATTTGCATGACAAAAAAGTAGAGATAAACTTGAATGATGGTCTGCATTTGACAGATTCTTTCAATTAAAAATTTTGACAGCGAGTTTCAAATTGTGAATGGTGTTACTTGTGAGTATTAACAATACCTGTGAGGTAGTTCTGGAGGTGTCTGTTGACGACAAGCGAAAGAGGAGTCAAGGGCAGGGCAGCCTGACTTACCTGGTATTCCCGGACCTTTTCACCCGGAACAAGTAAGATGATAATTATTTTCTCTCTACTGTGATAAAAAATACTAAAAATAAAACTGTAGACAGTTTGGAAAGCTACACTTTAAGAGGAATGTTAGCAAACTAGAATTCATCAGAATGTGAGTCCGGGATAGTGATAGGACCAAAAAAATGATTTAACTCAGAAAACAAATGACAAAAATGTTTTAGCTTAAAAATATGTGTATGTTTATTGATTTCAGAGTTAAAAGGTTGTTATAATAAAGAGATACTAAAGTTCTATGTTAATCAAGAGAGAAAAAGAGCAGTTGGTAGAAGTTTAAAGTTGTAGATTTCAACTTTGTGGTGAGAACTTTATAAAAAAATAGGGGCAGCCTGAATTGGAATAAGCTGTGCTTTTTGAGAGGGAAATCATTTCCATTTTTCTTTCTATTAACTATTCTTTGATATAATACTGTTCACAATATAAAGTGAATATCTAGTCTCCTAATAAGAAGCCCTAGAAAAATATTTTTAGAAAATTTTACTATAATAATACTTAGGATATAGATAAAAAGGCAAATGTCCACTTATAATATAAAACTAAATTGTATACAGAGATACAGTGCTCTTTCTATTCATTTCATATATATATATATATATATATATATATATATAATGTCATTATCAGAATCTTGACATCAGTTCTTTATTATCCAATTTGGGGGCCTTCTAAAAGCTTTTCCTTTTTTTTTATTTTTATTGTTGTTCAAATACAGTTTTCTACCTTCCCCCCCCACCACCCCAGCCTTCTCCACCTCCCTCCCCTGTTTCCACGCCCCCTTGTTATTGTCCATGTGTCCTTTATAGTTGTTCTTGTAAACCCTTCACACTTTTCCCCCATTATCTCCTCCCCTCTCCCTTCTGGTTACTCTGAGCTTATTCCCAATGTCAATGTCTGGTTATATTTTGCTTGCTTGTCGATTGGATTCCAATAAAGGTAAGATCATATGGTATTTGTTCTTAGCACATAGTTTTTATTTTCATGTAAGTTATTTATGGTACAGCTCTTTTTGAATCTCTATATGATACCCTAAATGGAAATTCCAACCTAAATCTTAGAGACTTTTTAATAAAGTATTACAACATTTTTAAAATTTGCCCTGCAAGCAGATTGAACATGACAGTATTGCTTTTAAAAGTGATCTTTAGCCCTGGCTGGTGTAGCTTAGTGGATTAAGCACGGGCCTGTGAACCAAGAGATCACGGTTCGATTCCCAGTCAGGGCACATGCCTGGGTTGCAGGCCAGTTCCCAGCAGGGAATGCATAGGAAGCAACCATACAGTGATGTTTCTCTCCCTCTCTCCTTCCCCTCCCCTCTAGAGGTAAATAAATAAAATCTTTAAAAAAAAAGTGATCTTTAAAGGACCATTTACATAGGCACTTGTGAGGTCATAGTATCCCCAGAAATAATTATACTTATGCTCAACTTTTTGTTTCCTTTCTTTTTAAATCAATATTACTAGGTGAGCTATAAGTATCTCAAGCTAACATGAGTTGATAGAAGTCTTTATAGGTTAATGTATCTTCCAGAAACAGTATTTATTTATATATCAATGTGTGGTTGCCCCTCACACACCCTCTGCTGGGGACCTGGCTCACATGAAAGTTTGAAAGACGTGTGTTTAAGATATTGATAATTGGTGGGAGAATGGTGGTAAATTAACTTGAAAAGAGATACAGCATTTCATAAATTGCCTGTTTATTATCTTCTGTGAAACAGGTACTACTTACTATTACACACGTCATATATCCCCCAAATGCCCTCTTAGATTCTAGAATTAAAGTGCAGTTCTCCAATGATGACTATGCAGCCTCCACTCTCAGCTCCTTTCTAATTCCTCCACATTCCATACTGCACTGTGTGCACACCTGCCCAGTGAACCTGGGCAGGAGCTTTGCTCTTTTGGACACAAGTGTATGTATAGCTTCCTGCCTCCTATCTTTGCTGATGATGAAGGTCGACCATCTATTTTTTGTCCAAATGGAACACTTTTGAGAGTGAAAGAAGGTACTACGAATTCTTGGGTAAAGGCATTGGTGTAAACCTGTACTCTCTAAGGCAACAGGTGAGATTATATTCAGCATAGCCTTCCTTCTTGACCCACTCCCTTCTCATTGTCGAATCCTAGTCATTCTTCAAATCCCAGCTGAACCAGTACCTCTTTTCTAATACTTCATAGGTTTTGAAAGGAGACATTAAATGTGCTGAAGAGTAGAGAAAAATAGTCACTTCTAGTCTGAAGAACTCTTTTACTAATGTGTTAAAATGTTATATTAGTAATGTAATCACTTGAAAACTGGACAATTACTGCCATTCCTATCATCTCAATTAATTGTATCTTTTGCTTGTTTTACAAAATTCTCTGGTTCCTTTCCTGAAATTCAGGAGCAAAACTTCTCCCCCAAAGAGACGACACATACCTACCCACTTCAAAATCATCTCTTCTGTTTTAAAACTCTTTACCATGGTCTACAAAGCCCTTTTTCAGTTGCCTAAATCTTCTCTTTCAGAACAGAGCTTCCACTTTCTTTTATTCTCTATGCTCAAGCCAGGGTAGCTTTTTTTCTGTTCTTCAAACATGACCACATTTTCCTTCCTGATGACACTTTGTCTTACACTTCAGTTTGTCTGCAGCACTGCTCCCACTACCCACTCTCCCTCCTGCTCTGTGCAGTCCAGCACCTTTTCATCGCTCAGCACAAGGCTCAGAGGAGCGACCTGACCACCCTATCCAAATCATGCTCCATTGCTCCTGGATTCTCCTACCCTTCTCTCTTTATTTTCACTGCACTTAAAATGTGAAATTTATACTCATTTTTGCGTGAGTATTAATTTGCACTTTTGTTATTTGTCTTTTTCCACTGGAAGGAATCTAAGCTAAGTGGGCAGACAAGCTTTGGATACTTTGGTTATTGTGAAATAGTTTGAGGAGAAGTAGTAGTTCTTCCCAGAATGTGTGCTAAAATTCACCATTGAAGCCACCCAGTCCAGGGCTTTTGTTTTCAGGGAGTTTTGTTTGTTTGTTTGTTTTTTGTTTTTGTTTTTGTTTTAATTACTGCTTCAATATCACTAGGTATAATCTGTCTATTTGGATTCTCTGATTCTTCCTGATTTAGTTATGGAAGATTGTATGTTTCTAGGAATTTATCTATTTCATCCAGATTTTCTAATTTGTTGGTGTATCATTGTTCATATTTTCTTACGATCCTTTGTAGTTCTTTGGTGTCAGTTGTTATTTAGCTTCTTTCATTCCTGATTTTATTTATTTGGTCCTCTTACTTTTTTTTTTCTTGAGTCTGGTTAAAGGTTGATCAATCTTGTTTATCCTCTCAAAGAACCAGCTCTTGGATTCATTGATCTTTTCTTTCTCTTTTTTTTATAGACTCTTTATTTTTTTTTTCCTGCTCTGATCTCTTTTACTTCCTTCCTTCTACTCACATTGGGCTTTGTTTGTTGTACTTTTTGAAATTCCTTTAAGTGTAAAGTTAGATTGCTTATTTGAGTTTTTTCTTGATTTTTGAGACAGGCCTATAATGCTATAAATTTCCATTTTAGGACTGTGTCCCACAGATTTTGAATTGTGGTGTTCTCATTTTCAGTTATTTGAAGTATCTTTAGATTTCTTCCTTGATCTCATTGTTGACCCATTTGTTGTTTAATAACATGTTATTTAGCTTCCATATCTTTGTGTATTTTTCAATGTTCTCCTGATTGATTTCTAGTTTCATGGCATTTTGGTCAGAGAAAATGCTATGATTTCAGTCTTCTTAAATGTATTGATACTTGTTTTGTGTCCTAGCATGTGGTCCATCCTGGAAAATATTCCATGTGCATTTGAAAAGTATGTATATTCTGCTGTTTGGGGGTGAAATGCTATGAAGATATCAATGAAATCCATTTGATCTAGTGTGTCATTTAAGGCCACTGTCTTCTTGTTATCTTTCTGTCTGGAAGATCTATCTATTGAAGTAATGAGGTGTTAAAATCCCCTACTGTGACTCTATTTGTGTTGATCTCTCCATTTATGTCCATCAAGATTTGCTTTACATATAAAGGTGCTCCTGTGTTGAGTACATAAATATTTACTAGGGTTATATCCTCTTGTCAAATTGTTCCTTTTATCATTATGTAGTGTCCTGCTTTGTCTCTTACTATAGCTTTAGTTTTAATGTCTATTTTGTCATATATAAGTATTGCTACACCAGCTTTTTTTCCTTTCTATTTGCGTACAATATCTTTTTCCATCCCAAATGGAACAGAGTAGAGAGCACAGAATGAAACCCACAGCTTTATAGTCAATTAATATTCAACAGAGGAAGCAAGCACATACAATGGGCTAAAGATAGTTTATTCAATAAATGGTATTAGGAAAATTGGACAGATAAGTGTAGAAAAATGAAACTAGACTTCCTTCTTATATCACACATGACAATAAATTCTGAATGGTTTAAAGACTTAAATATTAGACCTAAACCATAAAAATCCTGAAAGAAATCATAGTTATAGGCAATAAAATCTCAGACATTGTCTGTAGCAACGTTTTATTCAATATATCCTCCCAGGCAAGGGAAACAAGAGAAAAAAATAAACAAATTGGGTTATATCAAACTAAAAAGATTTTGCACAGCAAAGGAGACTATCTATAAAACAGAAAGACAACCCTTGGAATGGGAGAACATATTTGGCAATACATCTGCTAAGGGGTTAATATCCAAAATTTATAAAGAACTTACTAAATTCGATACCAGAAAAAACAAGCAATCCAGTTTAAAAAATGGGCCAACAACCTGAACAGACACTTCTCCAAAGAGGACATACAGATGGCTGATAGACATATGAAAAGATGCTCAATGGTACCAATCATCAGAGAAATGCAAATTAAAACCACAAAGAGATATCATCTCACATCTGTCAGAATGGCTATCATCGATAAATCAACAAACAACAAGTGCTGGTGAGGATGCAGAGAAAAGGGAACCCTAGTGCATGGTTGGTAGAAATGCAGACTGATGTAGACACTGTGGAAAGCTGTATGGAGATACCTCAAAAAATTAAAAATGGATCTGCCTTTGGACCCAGTGATCCCACTTCTGGGAATATCCAAAGAAACCTGAAGCATGAATTTGGAAGAACATAAGCACCTCTATGTTCATTGCAGCATTGTTTACAGTCTTCAAGATATGGCAGTACCCCAAGTATCCATCAGTAGAAGAGTGGATAAAACAACTGTGGGACATTTACACAATGGAATACTATTCAGCCATAAAAAAGAAGAAAATTTTACCCTTTGCAACAGAATGGATATATCTGGTGTACATTATGTTAAGTGAAAAAAGCCAGTCAGAGAAACATAAATACCTTATGATTTCACTTATATATGGAAGCTAATGAACAAACTGAACTAACAAGCAAAATAGAGACAGACTCACAGAGAACAGGATGACAGCTATGGGTGAGGGGAGGTTAGGGGTGGAGAGATCCAGTAAAAAGGAAAAAATGACACACGGACATGGACAACAGTGTGGTGATTGTAGGAGGGAGAGGGGTATAAGGGTGTTAATGGTAATGGAAAAAATACAATAAAAACTTTTTTTTAAACAGACTAGGAAAATATCCCTTTTGATTGTTCCTCTTTGTAGAATTTCTCCCTGAGAATGAAGTCCTTAATAGAATTTCTATGGCCATTGAGAGCAGGGAACTTCTAACTTTTATGGTAGCTTTTATTTAGCTCCCTAAGGAGTTTCTTTTCTAATATATTTTTTTAAAATATTGTTTTTCAATTACAGAGGAGAGTTTATTGTGCACTAAGAACCATGGTATTCCCAACAGCTAGTTCCTCTTAGCATCTGACAGTGATGTAAACAGCAAAATGCCCATCAGGTCAGAATCTAGCATCTGTCTTGGTTTTGCTTATTTTTGTGATATGAGATAATGTATAATTATTAATTTTGAACTTGATATTTATCACTGAACCAATGTTTGAGTCAATCCATTTTCAAAGGTTTTGTCTTCTTTATTCAAAAAAACTATTTATTTCCTTAAAAGTTGAAATGCAGGCATCCTATTGTAGATCATAAGTGAGATAATTCCTAGTATAGTTTCAGCACATTGTGGATAGTCATTATATGATATATATATACACACACACACACACACATACACA
The DNA here is from genome assembly GCA_028533065.1 of Trachops cirrhosus. Lineage (NCBI taxonomy): Eukaryota > Metazoa > Chordata > Mammalia > Chiroptera > Phyllostomidae > Trachops > Trachops cirrhosus. The sequence goes on along the minus strand of JAPYXV010000067.1, from coordinate 168,619 downwards.
CACATATATATACACATATGTATATATTTTTTGTAGATCCTTAACTATCAATGTTAGCACCAAGAGCACAACAGGTAAATAAATATGTTCAGTTAAAATTATATATATATATACACACACACACACATACATATATATGTATATGTATATATGTATATATATCTCCATATCCAGAAAAAGTCCAGCCATGTTAATATAATGAGAATGGCTAGTGTGACATCAGCGCAACCTGTCAGCCAAGGAGGATGGACTGGAATGCTCATGCATGAACAGTGACAATTTCACTGTACCAGTCAGTGGTGGTGGTAAGACGCTATTGAATAAGCATGTGTACTGTGTGGCCATGGCATTCAAAATGACTGATCTAGTTGAGCATTAAATCTACATCAAATTTTGCATTAGGTTTGCACATTTCTCTGGTGGCAACTATTCAGATGATTCAGAAGGCTTTCAGGGATGATGCTATGTGTGCAGCACAAATAAAAGTGTGGCACAAATGCTTCAAAGATAGTTGAGAATCTGTTAAAAGTGATCCATGTTCTGGAAGGCCTGCAACAAGCAGAATAGATGAAAATGTTGACCATGTACAGGCTGCAATCAACAATAATTGGTGACTGACAGTGCAAGAACTAGAAGCTGATCTGGGGATTCCAAAAACTACTGTATCCAAGATTTTGACACAGGATCTTAGTATGAAACCTGTCATGGCAAAATTGACTTTGTGGCTTCTGGTACCGGAGCAGAAGGAGCATTGTGCTGCAGTTGCTAATGACTTGATTCAAACTACAACCAATGAACTACCAGATGAATACTACCAGATTTCCTCAAGAAGGTCATAACCGGAGAGGAATCATAGGTCTGCAGCTGTGATCTGGAAATGAAGGCCCAGTTGTCCCAGTTGAAGTCGCCTGGATCTTCATGCCAGAAGGCGTGGCACAGTTGCATCAAGATGATGACCATGTTAACTGTGTTTTTGATTGAGAAAGTGTTGTCCATTTTAAGTATGCCCCTCCAGGCCAAACAATTAATAAGGTATACTACTTCAGTATTTTTCATCAGCTGAGAGGTGTAATATGACCAAAACAGCTGCAGCTATGGACAGCTTGTGATTGTAACCTTCATCACAACAACATGCCCACTCATACATCATATCTCATGCAGTTTTTTTTTGAGAAACGTCAAATCACCCAGGTGACTCAGCTCCCCTCCCCCTACAGCCCAGTATTGGTGCCCTGGGACTTCTACCTTTTCCCAAAACTAAAATCACTTTTGAAAAGGAAGAGATTTCAGACCATCAGTGAAATTCAGGAAAATATAGTGGGGCAGCTGATGGAGACTGGGAGAACTGTGTGAGGTCCCAAGGTGCCTACTTTGAAGGGGACTATAGCATCATTGTCCTTTGTACAGTGTTTCTTGTATCTTGTATCTTCTTCAATAAGTGTCTCTATTTTTCATATTATATGGCTGGATACCTTCTGAACAGACCATACACGCACACATGCTTTTGACCTGTGTTCTCCAGGTCTGTTCATTACTGCTGACTGTCACACACGTACTTGCTGTTGGGCTAGGTGAGGAGGGAAAGGGCTCTGCTTGGAAAAGATTGGATTAAAAGTTACAGACACTATTACTAATTTTCTATCCATCCTCTGTCAGTGCTTTGGGATAAACACTAGTTCTTTATACTATTCTTATTCCACTTCTCCCTTCTGTTTATGCAACATCCAAAGATGCTTGTTGCCTTGAGGTAAAAAGTATCTAAACCCAATTTAAGCATAAGTAGGTGGTGATGGAAGATTTTCAGATACAATGAAAATAACACTTGTCAGGATTAGTGAGGAGAATGCTCCTCTCCCGGAAGAGATATGTTCTGGGTGATACGAGGCAAGATGGGCATCAGCATATAAAAGTGCCATACGCAGCCCAAGCCCAGGATCTTAACTGTTCCTTCCCTACTCTTCCTTCCACTTTCTCAAAAAACTCACTTTCACACATTATAAGAAGAAATTTGGAAAGAGGGTTTTTTCACAACCAGGATGAATTTTGTGGTAGCCCTAGTGGCATCTGCCCAAGTTCAGTTTCCTGGTCAACAATGGCACGTGAATCAGTTACGGAAGGGCACAAGTACCCCTTCCTCTGATGCGCTCTAAACCTTCTGTCTCCAGCACCTCTGGTCCTCACAGAATATTCAGTAAGTTTATAAAAACAAAGCAGAGGTAAACAATTAGAAACAAATTGTTTATAAAATCAGCATTCCCTTTCTACAACTTTAGTCTTTCCGGTTTAACTGATTTCTTTGAAATGCAAAAATATCCTTAATGCCCATCCTTTTGTTAAGTGTATAAGAGAAACTTTCTTCTTGGACATTATCAATATATTTTTCCTAAAACAAAGTGAAAGACAGAGAGGGAAAACAGTCATATGATAAGACGTTACAATATCTGAAAGATCAAATGTCTGTGTACTGCATTTCCCCTGGAAAGTGTTTATTATCCAAGTAACAGAAAACTGTTTGATTAAAACAATCAATACAAAAACAATACAATATAGAGATTATGCATCTTATTAAAATTTAGATATGATCTAAGAAGCATCACTCAGCATACTCTGCCCGAATCTGCCTCCCATCTCACACACACACATGCACACATGAGATGCCTACAGACAAAACACACTCTCTGCTTAATAGGATCCATGGAACCAAATATCCTGATGGAGGATACTACCAATATTAGTAATATAATATTGAATATTTATGATTTAATATTATTCAGAAGATGTTACACTTAAAGATTCTGTGGAGCATTTTCTCTGTGCAGTCTAAAGGAATATATTTGGTCTGAACTTTGCAAGTGGAACAAAGGTCCACAGGGGTTTAAAAGGGGATGATGATTTCAGAGAAAGGTGAGGATTTTCTCCCTTAGTGATTTGAGAACAGTGTCTGAGAAGGGGTGACAGAAGATGAAACTGGCAAGCTAAGCCAGTGCCAAACTAAAAAGGTCTGCAATGCCATGTGGAAATCACTGAATTTTAGGTAAATAGGGTATCAGCAGAGGCTTGTAAACAGGAACTAATATGATCTAAAAAAACCCTTTTTCAGAAAGCTAAAGTGGCAACAATATATATTCTCCTGTTCATGGCATTTATTGACCTTGAGTCTATGCTGTAAATGTAGATACCCTTTCGTACTGATACTAGTCAGTCATTAGCCACTTTGTACGTCCTAATGGTGTTTGCTTCTCAGTCTCATTGCTTAATGAACAGCATAATACATTTGTTCAAAGAAGTCTTCCATGTCATATCTCCAAAGGCCAAGCTGATCTGTCTGCTGCCATTGTATTCCCAGTGGGCAGCATCTCTACAATTCTGCAGCAAGTTCTTCACAGCTTGTGTGGCCATTCTGCTGCTCTTTTCTCTCCTTCTGGCAGCAGTCACTTCACTTCAGTACTCTGAGGCAGAGCCCTTTGGGTTTGCTCTTGCTGTCTCTTCTACAAACACATCTGGTTGCACAAGGCATCCTCCTCGCCAACTGCTGTTCTAACTTCAATTTTCTTTCAGACTAGCATTCAGCCTGTTGCTCTCTACCAAGTGGGATTCACTGGTATTTGCCTTTCCATTATTGGTTGGCAGTGACGACTTGCCCTTTCAGAATCGTGAGGCTTAGAAGCAATTCTGGCAACAACTTTCAGGTTAAAGATGACTTTACTGAGATCCTCTTAGCCAGCTCACTTGTCTTCACTTCTTAATTGGTTCATAGGTTTCTTTTCAGCACAACTTTCTTTCTGGGCCCTATTCCAAACTCAAAAGATGCCTGTCTCAGGTTTCATGAAGCCTTTTCATTTTTGAGTATGCCTCTTCTTGAAATGAAAAACAGGGTACAGGTATACTGAGAACCAGCATGCTAGGTAAAGTGATTTGTAAAATAATTTCTATCTTTATCCACATTCTTGGGAAACACATTTTGCTTTGTTTGCTGCTTTAGTCGGCATATATTCAGAGCATTTTAAGTCCTCATTAATTCCAGCCTACTGAGACTTCGTGGAAATAGACCTTGTCTTTTTGCATTAGTGAACATTTTCAACAGACTGACTGAATTTCAGGTAGTCTAAACACTGTATTTCTTGGAAGAGCATAATAATTGTCACAAATTGTAGTGGGATAGATAAAATAATGAATTATCACCTTATTATATCATCAGCATCCACGACCCTGGAAACCCTGCAGTCGTAGAGTTCTCAGTGCTTGAGGAGGGTTATTGAATGCTATATATCATTTCTGGATTAGTAAATGTAATTATGCATACAAAGCACTCAGCACAGAGCCTGGCAAGTAATACTGGTAAACATATATTAATTTCTAATTTCAAAATTTTGCAGATAAGACATCCACTGCCAATTGTATATTTTTCTTTTTGTAGATCTAGTTCTCTATACTTATAAGAGTTTTTTGTTGTATTTGCTTGCTTGCTTGTTCTTGCTTTTCTTTAACTTCAAGAATTTTACTGAGATATACTCCAGTGTGAATCTTTTCTCCTTCAACTCAGAATGGAGTTAGGTGAGCCTTATAATCCACAGACTATAATTTTATTTATTTATTTATTTATTTATTTATTTATTTTCCTTATGTTCTATTTTCTTTTGTGGAATTTTTATTATTTACATACTAGCTTTCCTGTCTATCTTCCATATCTCTAATATTTTCTTCTTTATCATTATCTATCCAAGTACTTTGCTTTGCATTGTATCTTTCTGAAGAAGAACAAAATCTGATTTCTATAATTCTCTCCCTACTTGAATCTACTGAATTATAGTTTTGGTTTGAATTCCTTTGGAAAAAGTCATATGTCAGGGTTTAATTATATGAAGTTTATTTGGAAGGAGAGCTCTGAGTGAGGAAGTAAAATAAGAAAATGAAGGAAACCATATAATGTGCTTTCCAAAACAAGTTAAACTGTGAGCAACTGAACCTTATCCCAATAGGGTACTTGGAGAAAGAAAACATGCAAATTACTCCTTCCAAGGATTGAGGGAGCTGGGGTGTTTAGAAACCAGCTCTCCTCAATCAGTAGTAGAGAGCCACCACTGGAGAGGGTTAATTCCCTGGCATTTCCTCCTTGCTGTGTGCTTAATGAGCAGGGCTACCATTCTGGCCAGACCAGACCTCTGGCAATAAAATAAATAAATGCTGGTTGAACTGAATAACAAAGCAAAGGGATATGGGCAGAGTATCAATAGCATCTGTTACTATTTGTTACAGTGGGAGTTGGAGACATATAATTAATAACAAAGCCATCTCCCAGCCAAGAAATCCTATCCACAAAGGTAAAAGAGAAGGAAGACACTTTTATTATTGAATAAGCATTTAACTAGAATGTGATGGACATCACAGGCAATCCACTAGGATTCTAAAAACAGAAAGAAATCTTTCTCTTTTATGTAGAGCAGATTTAACCTATTACATACTTGTCACACAGAGTTCATCCTGACTCTGTTGGTTATTGAGGCTGACCATTTGTATTAGCTGATGGCTTCATCCAAAGGAAAACCCAATTTCTTGTATCTTAATGACAAGAGGTAGTTTTGCAACTTGAAGTAAGGCATACTAAAGTTAGGCTTCTACCCACCCATAGAAACTGGGAGACAGGGGTGTTATCTGCCATGATGCTTACATTTCAAAGACGTGGCTTCCCTGTCATTGAGAAAGACATTTCTAGGTCATAAAGCTGCAAAAGGAGGTCCATCTATCTTCAAAAAGAATATTTGAGAATATATAAAAAGAATATATATATATTTAGTGATACTATTTATGTTTATATGAGAGAACTTAATCACAGATTTTCTAAAATAAATGCTCTGAAAAAATTGAGAAATGGAGGGACAGAAATTGCCTGCCTTATTTTTAACAGGAAGAATTAAGCCTCATATTTTTAATTTCTCTTTGTCCTTACCTTGGAAATCATCTTTTAAACCCCTAAAATTTTTGTGCCTGCATTGTATTTCAATTGCTTCCTAAAATGTGTTTTTATAAGTGTTCATCTTTCACTTCTGCAACTCAATTGGCAGGGTTCAAAAGGCATGTGTTCAAATGTTCTGCCTGATTTTCCTGTTTACAGTTGCTAGTATCACATTCTATTTTTACTTGTCAGCTTAGATAAGGTTTTTGAAATCAAGTAGTGAAGTTCTCTAATTAGTGAGTGGGAGACAGAGAAATTCCCACCCCTGTTGGCTTCTGGTCTGTCCCTGGTTTTCCTGATTTCTTCCAGCCTCAAAGGTAAACCTACTTCTTGGCTTCTTCTCAGTTTTTGAGGTCAGAGAGAACCACACAGTCACACATCCTTTCACACAAAGCCCACAGATTTCTAAGTGCCAGGTTTTTCCCAGGATGTATTTCCCTCTTTCAGGATCCGCTGGGCTCCAACACAGTTCAAGTGCTTTCACATCCCATAATAGTCTCCTATACTGAACTTGAACAAAGCCCATTTACATCTAGTTGCATTTGGAAAAAAAGAGACTAGAGAAGCACATTTAGATAATTTGTGTTCCCAGATAGTTTTATTTCCACCCAATAAATGTTTGTGAGCATATTAATTATAGGCAAATGACTTTTAAATAAAATGTTAGGATATGGCCTTTTATATGTCAATGAAGGTAGGTGACTTGTAAATTTTTCTATAGGCTGTATTTGGTCAAAATGGATTGTCTTCTTCTTGAATAGTGAAATAGCTGTTTTATTCAGTTAAGACACTCTGCACTATTTGAATAAAACACATTCATAGTTTGAGAAGTTAGACTATCTTTGGTATACCTAGAGTATATGATTTAATTGTCCTGACTGAAGTTCTTACACTCTAATAAACCCTTAATTTACAAACTCAAGCAGAAGGAGTCTTCTGTTTGGCAGTGTCTACTTCTCTCCTTTCAAAGTACTGACCTACTTTTAAAAATATCATCCTTAGTTTCATTGATGCTGTTGGTATTTTACCCTTCATAAATCTAGACTGGCAATTTTTAACCAGTGTGTCAGAATAATTTTTAAAACATTCAATACCTGATATTTAGTCAGAAGTACTGACGTCTTTTCTCTCAGATTATCAAATTAAAAATGACAACAGCCAACAATTTAACAACAATCCAGTATGAATGAATCAAAATTATACCTATTTTTTTGGCCAGCTTGGCAAAAATATAACATTTTTTGGTGTGCCACAGAATTTTAGTAATCAGTTTATGTATGCCAAGAGATTAAAAAGCTTGAAAATGGCTGATCTAGATAGTGTTAGAATCAATGTGCAGAGTGAAAAGATTTCCCTCCTATAATGGACCCTTTGGAGGATGGATGGCTGTAATCAGCAAGAGTTATTCTCATATTCAACTCAAGAGAGCAGGATTGGTCAGTGAAGTCACAAGAACCTTGAGGTACTCTTCAGGATCAAGCCATTGCTTCTCTGGCTTTGTCCATGTGTCCTTTCCAGGGGGTTGAGGCAAGGATGGGTGGGGCAGGGGGTGTGTGGGGTGACAATGGAGACAACTATACTTGAGCAACAGCTTAAAAAAAAAGAACAGTATAGGAAATGGAGAAGCCAAAGAACTTATATGTACGGCCCATGGACATGAACTAAGGGAGATGGGAATACTGGATGGGAGGTGGGGTGCAGGGCAGAGGGGAATAAAGGGAGAAAATATGGGACAACTATAATAGCATAATCAGTAAAATATATTTTAAAAAAGAAATAAATAATTAAAAGATAAAAGAATATGCTCCCCTCTTTCATGGCAGCGTTATCTACAGTAGCTGAAATTTAGAAGCAGACCAAGTGCCCATCAGTATATAAGTGGATAAAAATGCTGTCACACACTTAAAAAAAAGCCATTGCTTCTCTGTCACATATGTATGTATTTCCGTTTATACAAAAACCTTTTGTGTGGATAAATTTTGGACAACTAATTTGTACTGGCATAAAAGAATTTCCACATATGTGTATTTAAAAATGCTTTTAAATTGGTGATTCAAACAAATCCCACTTAGGCCAAGGTATAAATAATAAATGTGTGTTTATTTCAATTCCTTGATGGAGAAAGCTGTGCAGACAATAGACTTATTTATTTCTGAAGAGGATTTCTTTTAACAGAATGTTCTCTGGGGCATTAAAAAGAAAGGCATTCAAAAAGCACTCTAGTAAATTATAACTCTGAGGATAAAATATGACAGTAATAATTGCTAAAGTAAAAACCAAAGTATGAAACATTCATGTACTCTTTATCATATGTTCTAAACTTCTTTTTTTAAAAATTATTTTGTGTATTTCTGTCACTGGAAGAGCTACTCCTGGAAGAATAATTGGGACCTTTGAATATATTAACTCTTTCAGTTAATATATAATTTTGTATATAGATTTAAATTTAAAATATTTAACAGTAGTCATATTTGGTTAGTGCTTACTGTGTTATTACTATCATCATTTCACAGGTGAAGGATTCTCAGGCCGACATGGTAAGGTCATCTGCCCAAGTTTTTATAGTATTAATGGGATCTTACCCCTGGTGTCACAAATGGCAGCTGGGCTGTTAATTACCATGATGTGTGGCCTTTCAGTGTTAGGAGGTCTGGCTGACATACTATTGACTATAAATTAGTAATTAATTTGAAACTTAAAATTTAAGAAAGTACCCATGAAGATAAATTTTTCTTTTTAAAACATGTGAGCTCTTTGGCTTAGAGTAATTTTAGGTGTGCATTCTCTTAAAGTTATACATTTAAATTAACTTAGAGACTTCTAGCCAAGATGGAGGTATAGGTGGACGCACTGTGCCTCCTCACTTAACCAAAAGAAAGACAAGTTTCAAAACAAAAAATAACCAGAACTGCCAAAACATTGAACTGTACGGAAGTCTGACAACAAAGGAGTTAAAGAAGAAACATTTATTCAGACTGTTAGGAGGAGAGAAGAAAGGTAGCTGGGGTGGAGAGGACTTGCAGCAAGGCAGAGGTTGGTGAAGCGGGCCGTCCCACATTTCATGCTGATAAATCAGTAGGAACATCTGGGGAGTGAGGGAGACTGTGCAACACAGGCTTCCAGCATGGGGAAACTAAAGCCTCAAAACCTCTCACTGTAGAAACCTGTGGGGGTTGTGGCAGCAGGAGAAACTCTTAGCCTCACTAAAGAGTTCGTTGGAGAGACCCACAGGATTGTAGAACAACACAAACTTACCCACCTGGGAATCAGCACCAGAAGGGCCCAATTTGCAGTGGGGGAAATGATTGAAACCAAGCCCTGAGCCAAGCAAGTGGCATTGTTCCTTCTTGGACCCCTCCCCCATATACAGTGCCACAATGAAGCCGCCTGGTTTGCCCCACCCTGGAGAATACTTAAGGTTCCACCCCTTACTATGTAACAGGTGCCCCCAGACAAAAAATACGGCCCACATGAAAGAACAGATCAGATCTCCAAACATAGAACTAAGCAATGAAGAGATAGCCAACCTATCGGATGCACAGTTCAAAACACTGGTAATCAGGATGCTCACAGAAATGATTGAGTATGGTTGCAAAATAGAGAAAAAAGTGAAGGCTATGAAAAGTGAAATAAAGGAAAATGTACAGGGAACCAATGACAGGAAGGAAACTGGGACTCAAATCAATAATTTGGACCAGAAGAAAGAAATAAACATTTAACCAGAACAGAATGAAGAAACAAGAATTGAGAAAAATGAGGAGAGGCTCAGGAACCTCCGGGAAAACTTTAAATGTTCCAACATCCAAATCATAGGGGTGCTAGACAGAGAAGAGAAAGAGCAAATATTGAAAGTTTATTTGAAAATATAATGAAGGAGAACTTCCCTAATCTGGCAAAGGAAATAGACTTCCAGGAAGTCCAGGAAGCTCAGAGAGTCCCCAAAAATTTGAACCCAAGGAAGCACACACCAAGGCACATCATAATTCCATTACCCAAGATTAAAGATATCTTAAAAACAGCAAGAGAAAAGGAGACAGTTACCTACAAAGGAGTTCCCATAAGACTATCAGCTGATTTCTCAAAAGAAACCTTGCAGGCAAGAAAGGGCTGAAAAGAAGTATTTGAAGTCATGAAAGGCAGGGACCTACATTCAAGATTACTCTATCCGGCAAAGCTATCATTTAGCATGGGAGGGTAGATAAAGTGCTTCCCAGATAAGGTCAAGTTAAAGGAGTTCATCATCACCAAGCCTTTATTACATGAAATGTTAAAGGGACTTATATGAGAAAAAGAAGATAATCAAAAATATGAACAGTAAAATGACAATGAACTCACAACTATCAACAACTGAACCTAAAAAACAAAAACAAACTAAGCAAACAACTAGAACAGGAACAGAATCACAGAAATGGAGATCACGTGGAGGGTTATTAGTGGAGAGAGGCAGGAGGCAAAATGAGGGAAAAGATACAGGGAATAAGAAGCATAAATGGTAGGTACAAAATAGACAGGGGGAGGTTAAGAATAGTATGGGAAATGGAGAAGCCAAAGATCTTATACATATGACCCATTGGCATGAACTAAGGAGGGGGAATGATGGTGCGAGGGGGTTGGAGGGTGGAGGGGAATAAAGGGGACAAAAAAATGGGACAAATGTAATAGCATAGTCAATAAAATATATTTAAAATATTTAAAAATAAAAAATGCTCAGAAGAAATTAATTAACTTAATAATAAGTAAACTAGCATTAAATTGATTCATTCTTGGTTACATCTTATTGAAGCAACACTTAATTTGAAACTTGTAATTATAGTTTTTCAAGTGAATTTAATGTTCATAATAAACAACTATTATTGTAAAACTATGGCTTAGGAGTCAGACAGATAGCTTCCTGTCTCTTACTTCCTGAATCAAGTTACTTAGCTCCTCTGAGAGAAAACCTTTAATTTTTTATGAGTACTTATAGTGTACTAGGCATTGTATTTGTGATTTATATATATTGCTTCACTTCATCCTTACGTTAGAAATCTAGCTTTTCCTCATTTTTCAGATTAAGAACCTAATGGATGGAAGTGGAGGAGGGTGTAAAGGGGATAAATGGTAATGGAAAAAATAAAATTAAACTTTAAAAAAAAGAAAAACAAGAACCTAAATCTCAAAAAATTAACTTTAAAAATATTATAGATAATAAATATCAGTGTTGTCAATTTAAGATCTCTGTGACCTCAAAATCTTTACGTTTTACTTTTCCCTATCCTCTGCTTCTCACAATGCCCTCCTAAGGGTTCAATGAAGGTTAAATGATATAGTGTATATAAAATATTCAGTAGCAGCCTCATTGTAGATGCTCAGAGATTAACATGTGTAATTGCCATTTTGAATTTTGATTTTCTTAGTAATGTATCTTAGAAGACACTATTTGGAAATAGTATTTCTAATACTGAAGTTCAAATTTGCAGGATGAGGTGCCTTTGAAGGAAAGTCACATGATGAGTCATGAAATTTTAAAGCTATGAGAAACCTTAGACACCGTCAACTCCACTGTTGTCAATTGTTTTTAGTTTGGTGATCTTGTGGAACAGTGTCCTCTTACCTGACATTTTATGCACAAACAGGTCTAAGTTAAGCTGGTATGTTTTAATGGGATGGGGGATGATCCTCCTTTTGCTCTAACGTAGTTAAGGCACCTCTGTGGAACCCTCTTGGCTCCATATATCACCATTGGAAAATTACCTCTTTAGTAACCTTCCCTGCTTTGCATGTGAATAAAGTAAGGGGTGCAAGAATGAAGTACCTGCTAAAGTTTGCATTTAGTAATAGAGCCATGACTGGAGGAGCCATTACACTTGGCACCTTCTAAGTCCGGGTCCAAGGCACCTTCCTGGACCAGTGGCTACATAAGAGTCTCTATAGGACGGCACTGGTTGGTATGTGTTTATAGGAGTTTTGAAATATTTATTCCTATACATAGAGAGTAATAAAAAATATTTCAGTCTTTAAGATGGTGGCAGTTGTTGCTAAAATATTACTACAGAGTTTTCAAGCATTGGGATCTTTTCTCTGGACTCTAAAGTTTGCTAAGGTTGATCCCTGGGTGGAAAGAGTAAGTGCTGTATTTATACAGCTATTGCTTCTCTTGAAATTGGAATACCCTAAAAAGAACTAGTGCACCTGCCAATTCCATTGCCTAATAGGTCACCAAACATAGGAGGGACTAGATACAATGGGCCATTGTTCAAAAGGTTGCTTATTTTAAATTGTTTATAAGCAGCACCAAAATATGCTTTTGGGCAAATAGCTTCTGTTGTTTTATTTACTTACACAGATTGTGTTTGTGGTTATAATCACAGAGCAAATACTTGATGCAGTGCAAACTATAACTGCATAATTACTTGATTACAAAACAAATTGTCACTGAATATGCATATATGTTATCTATATATTATTTTCTGTTTAATAGAAGAATTTTGAAAGTAATAATAATTTGGAGACATTTTTCTAAAATAAAAAGAAAATCATGTTAGTAAATACAATTTATTTTATTCCAAGGTCTTAGGACAATAAATGTGCATTTAAAGAAAACTTTCGCATGACAAAAGAGTAAAGCATGGCTGGATGATAGAAGAAAATGTGGCATAATTTTCAGCTTTAAGTAAGTCATTCAACAAGAAATAACTGAGTATCTTTCCCCTGTCCTATCAGATACCCTTGTCTATACAGAATACTTTGGGAGGTGGGAAAACGAGGAAAGAGACATATATAAAGATGAACCACAAGTTAGAATGATGCTATACTTGATCTAGTAACAAAGTATTGGGGAAAAATGAAGGAGTTAATTTAACTACAGAAGCGATTTACAATACAGTAATATCTGTTAACCTTCATATTTTTTGATAATCACAAAAAGTTAAAATGGGAATTATAAATATATAATAATATACAATAACAAAAACAAGTATAAATAAGTTTGGGAACAAAGGCCACTGACTCCCAGTTTATAGAATTCAGATGATGGGAGCTCGAATAGTCAGATTATCTTGGACATTAGATTACATGTTTTATGAGGCAATTAACATTAATCTGATGAGTCATTTAGTGGATGGAGTAAAGACTATTTCTCTTATAATTAGATATTTAAGAAAAGACTACATAACAGGTGTATGATGTCACATGTTATGTATATGTTTAGATGAATACGTAGGTGTTTAAAAAGTGATAAGTAAGATATCAACTCAGTTACTCAGGCGTTCTCTCTGCTGGTGTATCGGTGATGGGATTCTTTTCCGAAGACTCTGAAAGCACAAAGTACCAAAATCTGAAATAGCACTAAGGAAGAATATGGTCTATATCATATTCTAAACAACTTACAATATATCCTTTAAAAAAATGCCCAAAGTAGATGACTATTCTTAATTTGAGAACATGGGAACATTTGCTTTCACTGGAATCCCACTGTAAGGAGTATTGTGTTTTGTGTGAGTGTGTGCGTGATTCCACACCTGGACTTACAAGGATGGAAGTGCCAACTGACTGGTGTCCCCTTTATTTCATTGATGTCCATAATGAACTGGATATCTGAGCTTGGAAATTAGCACTCAATAACTACATCACTTGGTTTAATAGAGGTGAAAATAATTTTAAATCCCCTAGGAAATTTCACGTGGGAGGAGAAAGTAATATAAAAATCAGAGATAGGAGAGAAAAAAATTAAATTGTGTAATGAATCAGAAAAGGGCTTGGGACAAAAGAATAAGGATTCTTAGCATTGTCTGTAATGAGATTATCAATGTGACCTCTCTGCTTTGTGCCCCTCTGTAAATGAAGTCTGTATCACCCATGGTGATTTTGAGAATGAATCTTTTAGGATATTTTTAAAAAAATTGAGTTTTATATTATTGTACAATTGGAATTTGGCAAATCCAGGGACCAAATGGCTGGACTCAGTAGCAGAACACAAGGGGATGTCTGGATCCTGTCTCCTCTTTGGGGAACTTGTCTTCAATAATCCAAACTAAGGTGAAATACCCAGCTGTGAGCTGACTAGAGTCACTACCCCAAAATAGAATCAGGGTGTGGAAGGTCCTCACCATCCTGCCCCTGCTGTTGGACAGACTGTGCAGGGAAATAGAGACGACCCTTCATGAGCCTATTTGTTTTAGGAATACAACGTGAATATCCATGAGAAATCGCAGACTAATCTGAGCTCAACCTTAAAACTTCGGATGGATGCCTTGGTGGAACTGATGGTTGCAAACAGACTTAGGGATAAAGAATGTAAGCCCTTCATGGAGGAGATGAGTGAGAGAACCTTAAAAGTAGTGGTTCCCCCAGCAATGATGGCACACAGCTACGAAACCAAAGCCTTGTGGGAGATGGGAAAGGAAAATCGTGGTGGGCGTGCTTGTTGTATAAGGGCCAGTGATCTGCTGTAGGGTGTTCTGGGGAGCAGAGGGCTGGGCACATGGATCTGGATACCAGGAAATTGCTGAGAGACCCTTGGTCAAGGTCTCCCAGAAACTAGAGATACCCATGGGGAAATCTGAGTGTATAAAAAGTTTACTTGTGCTACAGTGATTAACAACCTGACCTTTGGAGATGAGATTATCACCTGGATTGTAATCCTACTGGATAATGCATACTCTATGTAACTCTGGATGAGTTTCTCTCTGTGCCACAATCTCCTCCTCAGTAAAATGAAGGGAATAATGTTATCTAACAGGAAATATGCTTATGCAGATAAAATTAGATAATCCATGGAAAGTACTCTGTATACCTTTGACCTAAAAAGCAATATCAAAATTATGACTTTTATTTCATCACTATTATCATTGTAAAAAGAGACTTAAAGAAAATACACTGAAAATGCTAAAAGTGTATCTTGAACTCTGTGCATGTTGATTTAAAAAAATATTTGTACTTTTGGCTATTTTTCAGGTCTTCTTCAATAAACCTGTTATTTTGAATTAAGAGGAAAATTTCTCATTGTAAAATTATTTCCAAGTCAGAAACACTCTTTTGCAGAAGATAAAATACAAATGATAATTCCGATGAGAACATTTTCTGAAAACATTTTTTTAACAATTGAATGCACAAATGCAGTTTAATTAGGCTCTATTTAATGCCATGTTATTCTCTATAAAATAACTAATAAAAACTGATGTTATATTTATATTTTACCCAAAGGTATAACATGTGGGGAGAGTGGGGATATATAAAACTAAATTTGATATTTTTAATGACTTTGTTTAGAACCTTCTATGTTTAGCAACTAATAATTTCACTTAAAATAATTAGCTTGTGATTCCTTTGTAATAGCTCAACATTTTCTGAAGGTCAGTGGCTAAAGCAAATAACCTCAATGGGATAAATGTACCTTTTTCATGGAAGATTAAATAATATCAACTGAGTACACACTCTTCTAAACAGAGTTTTGAACCCGCCAAGCAGATTTACCATTGAGTGGTGTATCTTACATGGTTTTGAGGTGCTCCCTGGGCCCTTCGTTGTGCCTTTTGGATGGAGATCCAGTTTTCTCTAAAGTAAGCTTTTGAACTATACATCTCAATTAGCACCCAAGATTTTTCTAGCATTTCTAATTTTCTTAATTTATTTATTTATTTTATTTTTATTTTTTAACTTCTTGTTGCTATTATGTTCCTTGCTCTCTCTCCAGTGTAACCACCCAGGGTACTGTGATCTTTGTTATAAAAATGCAAAGGTAACTGGACAGAAACATGAAAACACTACTGCCCATTCATAATCAACTTATTAGATAATGTATTTGTTGCAAAAATAAACATTTTTCAAAAATATATTTGGAATTTTGTCTAAGAAATACCTCAAGGGGTTGTGTGAAGTTACTGTCAGTGCACTTAAAGGAGTCCCAGCACGTCCATTGGTCAGGATGGCTGTGATATCTGCCTATATTCAAATAAAGCTTGGAGCTTTATGTCATAAACCCGACTGGAGAGGATATAGTATCTTTTTAAATAAAATTTGAACATTCTGGCAGACACTGGTTAGCCATTTGCCACAATTAGATTTAATAATCAGGTGTCATTTTAATTAGTTCTGACTGAGGGCTCGAATAGGAAAGACAGGACATTGTCACCCAATATCCATTCTCACTTTTTTCTGTCAGCCAAAGCCCTTACATTTTAGATAGTCTATTGCAATCTGTTACACAGCTGGCAAACACAAGGCCCAGGGGCCAAATCGAGCCCTTCATGTTGTTTTATCCAGCCCAGCACCTTGTTTCTACCCAGCGGCAGCACTGAGCTCTCACTTAACTGTTAAGGAGTACTGTAGTTACATTTACAGTCCTAAAATTACATTCGGCCCTTTGAAGGCAACTTCGAGGCTGATGTTTCACTCCAGTGAAAATGAGTTTGACACCCCTGGTCTATTGGCTGCTCCGTCTGAGACCACTGTTCAAGCCTCTGTGGCATCCAGGCGACCATGTGACTACAGTCTTTCCAAAGAGATGTGAGCAGCAATGATGTATGAAACTTCTGGCATGTGTCCTTGAAAAGAAGCTTTTTGCTGTCTACATTTTCTTTCTCTTCTCCATGGAGTGGAATTCAGAAGTGATGATGGATAGCCTCCTTCATCTACTTACATAACTAGGGAGTCACCTGAGTTAAGAGGAGGAACGTGATTCCCTGGATAAGTAAGTGGAGAGAAGAACCACCTGCTCCTTGATCTACCTACAGCTTAGACTTTTACTTGAGAGAGAAGTAAGTCTCCTACTTGTTGGACCTACATTCATTTTGGTCTCTTTTGCAACAGTGAAACATTATGTTAAAACACTACTTGAGAATGTAAGGAAATATTAATTATTATAATAAATTTGTATAGCATTTTAATATACAAAACATACTTCAACTTCCTTAAAACTCACAAAATCCAGTGAGATAAGTAATATTATGTTAATTTCACAGATGAAGAAACTAAAGGTTGGGAAGTTTTGTTCTGACAAAAGCCGCCCAATGAGTGAGTTCAACTATAACAACACCTTTGAAGATATAAAATCTAGTTTTGAAAATAACCCGCAGTGACTCACGACAGATTCTGCTGTGTTGACCTTCTCCTTTGAAAACTTTCCCATGCCATCACCTACCTCACTGAGTCCTGGCTGGAGTTTTACATAACACTTGACCTCTGGGAAGTTGCTTAATTTCTAAGGACCTTAGTTTTCTATCTGTTTATATAAAGGGTTATGGGAAGGGGGAGAGACAAATGTATTTTCAAACAGCAAACAGCATGTATTTATGAACATCAGCCTATTGGCTCAAATGCAGACATATTTAATCAGGGCTAATTTTATTTGAGAAACTTTCAAAATAAACATTATAATTCTTATTTGATTGCCACACCTCACAGTACACAAGCCTTACAAAATTTGGCTAGCAAGTAACACTCCATAACCCGCTGGAAATCAGTTTAGGAAATAATGAAATGGGGTCAGGATCAGGAAACCTCTGGTTTAAGTACCCCAGCACGTTGTGTAAATGATGCTGACTACAGAGTGTACTAGCAGCTGGCATCCCGGCAGACCCCAAAGAGGAAAGAGATGTGTCCTACACCCAAGGGTGCATATTCTTTATTCGAATGCTGCTTCTCATCCCCAAACTGAGACTGGGAACTAAGAAAAACCCCTTTAAGTAAAAACTCCTAGTTCCAGAGAGAAGGTATGCTCAGGGGAGTGGAGAGTGGATTCCCAGGTTAAAAGGTGCTGCCATTCAGAGGTTTGAATAGGCGAGGGATGTCCAGGGGAGCAGGCACTTCCCATCTCTGTCAGGATGACCATTTCTAGTCAGATCAACACGTTAACAGTGGCCATACAGTTAACTCATGTAGATCAATAGCAAATTAGCTTTCGTTAATCCAGCTTAGGCCTACTCCTTTTTAATTTCCATTTAAAACTAAACGTATCTTTATCTTTTGAAATTTAGTGAAAAAACTGCTAGTTAACTGGGAGGGGATCAAAAAAGTTAAAACATGATTAATATTATTTATATTAAGTGTTTAACCAAATTTTGCTTCCTTGAATTCCTAAAAATAATACAAATCTGGTTGCAAAATGAGCTGGGCTTGAATTCCAACTTTGCTGACACTACCTAGCCTTTCAAACTGAATTTCCCAATCTGAAATCTGAATAATGTGCAAGGTTATTATGATATTAGAGATGGTATGTATAATAAGGTAGTGCACATTAAGACGGTATATAAATCATACACTGATTTGCTCTGCACCTGTACTGAATTAGTCTTCACTAATCAGCTGGGTATAGTACTATGAAAAATCTGATCCACTCTTAGTGATGCCAAGGATGTGTAGGTCGTGTATAATCAATGCCAACCTAATGCTTGGCCACCATCTCTTCAGTAAACTCCTATTGACCAACATAAGGCAATGCATGATAGAGAAGATGTGGGTGTGAAGCTCAATAATAATCTGGGCCAGTGGGAACTTTGACTGGAGGACCTTGTTAGCATACTTTAATGCAGAACAAATAACCTTTCATCACCTCTCAAAAGGTTATTAGGAAGTTGTGGTTTTCTTAAAGAACAGTGATAATCTTTGATTCATTCTCTGCAAAATATTGCTTGTCGAACACAGAAACAACCCTTTCCTTCCATAATGTAGTGGTGAACACTGAAGAGTTAATGGTTTTCCTGTTACTTCTTTTCAGGGATTTAACATTTTCATTTAGCTGATTAAAATCTGTTGTAGATGATAATTATGCCAGGTTTTTTTTTATCATTCACTCAAAAATGATTTTAAAATCTTTAAATGGCTTGTACCAGATTTTTATTTCTCAAAGGGTTTCTACTTATGGAAAATTTGCTTAAATTATACCCTTTTGTCATAGTCTCAGTAAATGTTAAATCAGTGCAAAATGAGTAGATTTGTATTTCTAAAAATAACTTCTTTCATAGGAAGAAGAACTAAGGAAGAGTGGGGAAGCCAAATATGCCCACTTGAGTGATGAACTTCATGTATTAATTGAAGTGTTTGCACCACCTGGGGAAGCTTATTCACGTATGAGTCATGCATTGGAAGAGATTAAAAAATTCCTGGTTCCCGTAAGTGCTTTTCATTCTTTACAAAGATGTTTCTCAACAATTTTTATTTTAAAAATGTTCCTTTGATCTTCACTGACTTTTTAGAAGGAAACTCATATTGTGAACTAATTATTCAGAGTTCATATAAACATAATATAGAATTAAAAAAAGCACTTAGCACAGGACCTAGCATCTTGCCATGGAATGATGTTTTGCCAAGAGTATTTTTAATTGAATTTATTGGGGTGACATTGGTTCCCAAAACCATAAGGTTTCAAGTGTGCAACTCAATAAAACATCATCTGAACACTGCATCATGCACCCACTGCCACAAGCAGTCTCTCTCTGTCCCCCTTTGCTCCTATTTGCCCACCTTCACCTCCCTCCCTCCCACCTTTCCCTTTGGCCATCACCACAGTGTTGCTCGTGTCTAAGGCTTATGCATGTATGTTCTTTGACTAATCCCTTCACCTTCTTTCATCCAGTTCCCCCTCTCCCCCTTCCCCACTGACAGCTGTCAGTCAGTTCCACATATCCATGCCTCTATTTCTATTGTTTGTCACTTTATTCTGTTCATTAGATTCCACATATAAGTGAGATCAAATGGTAGTTATCTTTCTCTGACTGGCTTATTTCACTTAGCATAATAATCTTCAGGTCCTTCCATGCTGTCACAAAATATAAGATTACCTTTTTATATACAGGCAAGTAGTATTCCATTGTGTAAATATACCACACCTTTTTATCCATTCATCTATCTTGACCATTGTAAATGATGCTGCAATGAACATAGGGGTGCATATATTCTTCTGAATTAGTGTTTCAGATTTTTTTAAATATGTATCAAGAAGTGGGATCGCTGGGTCAGAAGGCAGTTCCATTTTTAATTTTTTTTGAGGAAACTTCATATTGCTTTCCACAGTGTCTGCACCAGTCTGCATTCCCACCAATAGTGCATGACTGGTCCTTTTGTTCCACGTCCTCACCAACATTTGTTTGTTGATTTATTGACAATGGCCATTCTACAGATGTGAGGTGATATCTCATTGTGGTTTTAATTTGTATTTCTCTGATAATTATGGACGATGAACAATTTTTCATATGGCTATTGGCCTTTGATATGTCCTCTTTGGAAAACTGTCTATTCAGGTCCTTTGCACATTTTTTAATTGGATTTTTTGTTTTCTTAGTGTTGAGTTGCATAAGTTCAGAAATTAACCTCGTATCAGATTATCAGATGTATCATTGGCAAATATGTTGTCCCATACAGTGGGTTCTCTTTTTATTTTGCTGATGGTTTCTTTTGCTATGCAAAAGCTTTTTAGTTTGATGTAGTCCTGGGTTTATTTTTTCCTTTATTTTCCCTTGCCCAAGGAAGTATGTTGGCAAAAATATTGCTATGGGAAATGTCTGAAATTTTACTGCCTCTGTTTTATTCTAGGATTTTTATGATTTTAAGTTTTAAGACTTACATTTATGTTTTTAATCCATTTTGAGTTTATTCTTGTGTATATTGTAAGTTGGTGGTCTAGTTTAATTGGTTGCATGTATCTGTTCAATTTTCCCAACACTATTTATTTATTTATTTGTTGGTTTTATTTGTTCCATTACCATTTATCCATCTACACCCTCCTCCACTCTCACCCACCCCTCCCTTGCAGTTGACATACTGTTCTGTGTGCCACCGAGTTCTTTCCCTTTTTATCCTTGTTGTTTGGTCTGTCTACCCTCTAACCAGTCCCAGAGCTGTCAGCCTGTTCTCTGTACAAGTCTGCCTCTATTTTGCTTGTTAGTTCAATTAGATTCCACATATGAGTGAAATTATGTGGTACTTTTATTGAAGAGATGACAACAGCATTTGTCTTCAGCACATTACGTGCCATGTACCTGAATATAACTATGAAGAATAAGACAACACATAAGCACAAATACACATGAAGTTGTATACTCTTCTTTTGTGTCTTCATAACTTGGTGATTGACATGTAATATTGGCAATTTTTTAAATTTTATTTTTAAAATATTTTATTTATTTATTTTTAGAGAGGGAAAGGGAGGGAGAAAGAGGAGAGAGACATCACTATTGGCAATTTTTAATTAATAAGGCATTTGTAGGTGTAGTTGGAACAAAAGTTTAGATACATAATATTTGTAACAATGATATTTAAAAATATCAAATATATTTTTATGTCACAGTATGCAAAGTGCTGCCTCATTATAAAACATAATGTAAAATAATCAATATTAATATAACCAGACATTTATCACCATGAAGCAAAAATAGGAAACTTGCCTATATGAGAGCAACAGAGAATGCTTGGTTAGTAAGGCAGCAAATTCAAGATTGCATATTGAATAGAATTCTCTACTGATTTCCTTAAAAACTGAGGAAGATTAAATGAATGAAGTTTTTCTAAAGGTTGACAATTTAGCATTCTAGGAAGAGGTCATTCAAATAGAAATCTTGGCATCAGGCTTAGTGCTGAGAATAAGATAATCAGAACAGAATGCTGAGTGAGGTTTTCTGGAGTACCTGAGCAGAAGTCTTTCAGAGAAAGAGAGAGAAAAGGAGAGTAGCTAAAATTACCCTGTGAAACAAAGAGCACAGTAGATTTCTAAACTAATCAATAAACTCAGAGGAAATGGTGGATAAGACTCATATTGACAATGATTTTGATAATAGGAAAAGGAAACAAATATCAAAATCTAACCCCATGATCTATTTACATATATACCTAGTTTAAAAATTTCTCTCAAGACAAGGTTATAGTATAATGCCATACCATTCAGGTTATTACCTAACTTTAAATGCATACCAAATTTCTGCACAAATTATTACCTGGTGCTTATCTGAATATCTTGGTAAATAGATCCTATATTTCTTAAGAATGAGGATGCTATGTATGTTATCTCTACCTTTTTCCTCTGAATGAAACAGCTAATGCTATAGGGTAAACAGTTTTACCATATTTATCTCAGACCAAACTTCTGATGATATCGAAGGTATAGAAAAATGCTAAGACTTCCTATAGTACTAACTCATTTCATGACTGTAGACAATTTATTTAAATTTCCAGAGCTTCAGCTATTTTTTAAAAGATTTTATTTATTTTTAGAAAGAAGGGAAGGAGGGAGAGAGGGAGAGAAACATCAATGTGTGGTTGCCTCTTGCATGCCCCCTACTGGGGACCTGGCCCACAACCCAGGCACTTGCCCTGACTGGGAACTGAACCAGTAACCCTTCGGTTCATAGGCCTGCACTCAATCCACTGATCCACACCAGCAGGGGAAAGCTTTTTATCTTTAAAAAAAAAGTAGATAATTGACTGACCTCCATCACAGTTATTGTGAATATTAAATGAGATAGCACATATGAAAGAACATAGAAAAGCAAAGAGCACCACAAAAATGGATGTTTTTAATCTATTTTATTTTTATAGTAGGTAGTCTTGGAATGACTTTCTGGGGTGAAATATGTAAGATGAAATACTATTTTATTGCTGCATATATATTGGACCTAGGCTATAGGCTGGGTTAACCCTATTTTATTATAAATATTACCAATATATCTTGCTGTTAGAACTCATGATGCTTGTGATCACTTCATTTATAGCTTCTCCACTGAAATATATACTCTATAAGGGCAGGACTAGCAGTGCCTCTCTTGGCTTCCCTTCATTTAGAATCATGCCTGACATAGCGCCTATATTCGTGTGGTAGTCTGTCTGATGGAATGGCTGACAGGTAAGCACCAGGGCTGGTGCAGAGGGATAGAATAGTTATCTGGGCCAGTTTTGAGGTGTAGTATCCCACATTCAGGGTGCTCTGTATATATATACAGATCCAGATGAAGACTAAAAGTCTTACTTTGGCCAGTTTGGTCTGTTCCCGTCTGTCTCTGGGATTTTATCTCTTTCTGTCCAACTGCCCACATACTGTGTTCCCAACATGCTGGCTTCTGTTCACCTAATACTTCAGGCACACTCTTCACTGAGGGCCTTTGAAGATTCTCCTCCAAAACACTGACACAGCTATCTCCTTCTTGTTCAGGTCTTGCCTCAGCTGTTAACATTGCAGGAAATTCTTCCCTTACCAGAGTCCGAAATAGCCTCCCAGCATTGTCCAGTTCTATTATATTTCACAATATCACTGGCTGCCTGATGTAACATTCCATTAATTGTCTTATTATGCCCTAGCCCTCTTTGCTTCTTCATAGCTCTTATCACCTTCAGATTATATATATTATATGTATGTATGTATTTTTAACTTATTTGTTAATGGTTGGTCTTCCCCCCACTAAAATATTAATGTCATGAGGGTGGAAACTATTGTCTAGTGTCACTGCTTTATTCCCCCATTTTGAAGTATACCAGGTACATAGGAAGTACTTAATAAATATTTCTATGAACGAATAAATGACTGAATAGCTTTTAAAAAATAAATAATGATTCTGATATCTCTCCATGTTGTCTGAACAAATGTCATAGTCATTGAAAGTCCTCCTATTTGATAAATTGTCCACATTTGCCTTTCCTGCCGCAGCACCAAACAAAGAGTAGCATCTGTCTCCTTTATCCATCACCACAACTGCAAGGGGGAAATGAGCTGCCAATTCTTTATTTATTATATGAAATGACTTGATGATCCATGCTTCTTTGGACATTTGATAATAAAGTCCACAGAAATACTAGCATATCAGTACATTAACATTTATAAGCATCATTGATGAAGAATTTATAGCCAGGAAGAGGCATGCTAGACAACATAAAAAGCTAATGCGGAAGATGGCTCTGGAGTTCCACTGGTACCCAGTTTTGCTACCAAATGGAGTGGCTTTTCATGGTTGGAACTGTTACCTCCGTCCCGTGTTGTACGTTACCAAGTATCTACACAGTTTGCCCAATGTCCAGGGGCTGTAATAGTCTAAGATTGCTGACTTTAGAACACACAACAGTTCATAAAATCTCTGAATGCCACAAGATACTGGAAAACAAGACGGTTTCAGCACTTTAAATGAATTGTTAGAGACAAAATTATTATTGTTCAGGGAAAAGTTCTGCCTGCTGGTTTCCACTGAGCCTCTACAGTTTATCAAAACAAGTAGCTTGGCAGGTCAATAAAACATCAATAAATTGAACCTTGCTAATTTTAAATCTTGAGTGCTTGGAGCAGATGCTATATTAAAGTTTTCCTTATATTTGCTAATGTGTCTTACAGATTACAAGTGTTAAATTATTTGACAATGACAAAAGGGAAATAAAATCTTAAACTAATATGTTTCAAAGGTGTTACTGACCTTGTTTTCCCTTTACAAGCTGTAAGGGGGTAAGCAAGTTAATTATTATATTTTGTAATACTCCTTTCTTTTATAGTTAGGCACTAGGACCGCCCCATGGTTGTGCAGGCTGTGCAGGCTGTTCCTTGCACAATGCAAGGAGGCAACATTCATGTCATAGTTTGTGAATGGGACCCCTGGTAGCCCTGAAAACGACTTCTCTTTCCAATCCTAGTCAACAGATGAACTTAACATAATAACACTGTATTTCATTTTCCTAAATTGGCTGACTCTCACCTTCAATTAAATTGAGTTAGTAAGTTTTACTAATGCTTAATAATTAACTCATGATTGAAACATAATACATTGTGTTCTCATAATTAGAGCTTATGAAGCATACAGCAAAATTCTGCTCATTGAATGTGAGTTTATACATCCTTTCATCAAAAAGATGAAAGGAGGGGGTCCATACAGACAGGAAATAAGATTTAGGTCACAGATAGCAAAGAGATTACTTTGTTACCTTTTGAAGAGTTAGTTGTTGACAGAATTAAGATCACAATACACACTTTTACCAAGACCTGCCATGACCTGGAATCTTTCCAAGTATGGTAAGCTACACAACACTAAAATATTATGAGTTAACAGAACTTGAAAAGTACTTGCTATACTTCGGTTAAGCCTCTAATGGTCATCAGTGGAGATCTGTATCATTTAAAGAAAAGCCTTTAAATTTCTTTAAATTTATATATGTATATGTATGTATATTATATATCTATATAAAATCTCCAGAGGGACATTTACAGCTCCCTACATTTAGTTTTTTCTAAATGCCAGAGTGAAAAACATACTGTTTGAAGAATTTTTTATGCCTTCTGTAATAACACCTAGTATGGCACAAATTCATATTCATTATATATAATACATATTATATATAATACATATTACCCATGTGTATATATACACATTATATATGTATTATACAATGTATATGTATTTATATTATATATAAGCTTTTTACCTGTGCAAGCTTATATCTGGGTTTGTGGTATGTGTATCTTTTCATTAGTCCAATCAGTTTCACATGTAATAAGAGTTTTAAGTAAATTCAACACAGAATAAAAAAAGTATCATTCCTGTGTTTTTATTTGTTTTCTACATTAGGTTGGATGTGCATCTTGGTGAGAGCCATGATTCTTGAAGTGGGGCTTTTAGGACATATTATAACATTTCAAGTTTGAGATATTGCAAACCTGTATATAAAACCTACTGAGAGTGTCACTATTGAGGAAAAGTAGAACCCTTTTCTTCTTTACAGTGAAAACAAATAGGTGACATTCTTACCATCTATTCTTCAAAGACAGTAATCCTAGCTCTGAAATGGGAAAATGACACTGATTGCTAATAGAAATCACACATGAAAGTAAGTAGATATGAGGAAATTTGAAAAGAAAATCAGGGTATTTTCAGTCTAGGAGGTGGAAGAAGTCCTAGACTTTCATGCATTAAAAAGTTTTTTGTAAAGGTCTGGAAGATTATAAACTTAGGAATGTCTGTAATTTACACTATAATTTGATAAGAAGTGAATATTTGGTCAGAGTCTTTATGCAAGTAAATATGTAGGGGAAAAAGTGCACTAAATAAAAACCTACCAGCCAGCAAAAGCAACAAGGGCAAATGTTAAGACCCACAAGGTCGGGAATGGGAGACATCTGACTGGCTGGTAGCAGGCGCTCAGCATGTACAGCAGCCACAGTTTGCAGGCAAGAGAATGATCAGTAACAGAGTAAAAAATAAATAAATAAAGTTCAATGCGAAGAGGGAAACAAGATCTATAACCTGGATTTTATTCCTTTATTGTTGTGGTGGTTGTTCAATAACTGTCAAGATTTTTCCCAGATTGTTACTGTTAAAACCAATTAATTCCTTTTTCTTTTCCATAATTAACCATATTTTAGTAGTGTGGTAGCTAATGGCACTAAGCACAGACCGCATGTATTTATGCAATTATTACTTACTCTGAAATGTCTCCTGTATTGCTACAGCACTGTGATCATATTCTGATTGCATTTGGAGGAATTTATAATCATCTAATATTGAGTATTTCTTCTTATCTGATAAGCTACAATAGAAATGCAAGCCACTGAATTAGAAAATAAATAAATTATCAGTAGTTCTTAGAAAAGAACTAATAATAATTTTTATATAATTAACTATATGATAATATAATTTATTACTATTATTATTGAAACCCAAGGCCACTTCATTTTCCTTTTTTTTTAATCTTTTCTTTTTTTATTGACTTTATTGGGGTGGCATTAGTTAATAAAATTCTGTAGGTTACAGGTGTACAATTCTATAATATATCATCATATATTGTGTTCGTCACCCAAGTCAATTCCCTACCATTTATCCCCTTTTATTCTCTTCCATCCCCCTCCCTTCCCCTCTGATAATCACCGTACTGTGTCTCAGACTGTGTCTCTGAGGTGTTTTTTTCTTTTGCTTATTTCCTTCACTGTTTTCACCCAGCCCCCAACCTTCCTCCCTTCTGACAGCTGTAGTCTGTTCTCTGTATCTATGTCTGTTTTTACTTTGTTTTTTAGTTTATTATCATCATTAAAACCACATATAAGTGAAGTCATATGGTACTTGTCTTTCTCTGACTGGCTTAATTCATAGCATAATTTTCTCCAGGTCCACCCATGCTATTGCAGTCTAAGAGTTTCTTATTTTTTACTGCTGAGTAGTGTTCTGCTGTATAAGTGTACCACAGCTTTTTTATCCATTTATTTATTGATAGGCATTTGAGCTGTTTCCACATCTTGGGTATTGTAAATAATGCTGCTATGAACTAGAGGTGGAGATAGTCTTTCTGGTTGGTGTTTCAGGATTCTTAGAATATATTCCCAGAAGTAGAATAACTGGGTTATAAGAAAGTTCCATTTATAACTTTTTAAATTAAAACTCCATACTCTTTTCCACAGTGGCTGTACCAACCTGCATTTCCACCAACAGCGCACTAGGTTTCCTTTTTCTCCACATACAGCAAGGCTGTCCAGAAAGTATCCAGCCACATACTATGAAAAATAGAGACATTTATTGAGGCAGATATAAGACACAAGAAACATTGTGCATAGGACAATGACACCTCAGTCCCCTTCAAAGTAGGCAACATGGGACTTCACACAGTTCTCCTAGTTGCTGCCAGCTACCCACCCTATCTTATTTTCCTGAATCTCATTGACAGTCTGAAATCTCTTCCCTTTCAAAGGTGATGTTAGTTTTGGGAAAAGCCAGAAGTCACAGGGTGCCAAATGTGAGCTGTAGGGAGGCTGAGCCACCTTGGTGATTTAATGTTTGGCCAGAAATTCTGCATGAGATGTGATGCATTAGTGGGCATGTTGTGATGACGAAGCTGCCAATCACCAGTTGCCCATAGCCTCAGCCTTCTGAATCACCTGAATAGTTTCCGTAGAGGAATATTCCAGCTTAATGAAAAATTTTATGCAGATTTTTGCTCACTTATTCAGTTATTTTGAATGCGATGGCCACACAGTACACATGCTCACTCAATGGCATCTACCACCCCCACTGACTAGTACAGTGAAGTTGTCATTGTTTACTCATGAGCAACCAGTCCACTGTCCTTGGCTGCCAGGTTGCATTGATGTCATGCAAACCATTCTTGTTATATCAACAATGGCTGGACTTTTCCTAAACAGACCCATACTTGCCAATACTTGTTTCTTGATTTATTAATGATAGCCATTCTGATAGTGATATGGACAGTAATGATAGTTATTCTGACAGGTTATATCTCATGTGGTTTTAGTTTGCACTTCTCCAATGGTTAGTGACTTTGAGCATCTACTAACACCTATTCTTTTCAAACTATTCCAAAAAATGCAAGAGGAAGGAAGGCCACCGAGCTCATTTTATGAGGCCAGCATTATCCTAATTCCAAACCAGATAAGGACACTACAAAGAAAGAAAATTATAGGCCATTATCCCTGATAAACACAGGTGCTAAAATCCTCAAGAAAATATTAGCAAAACAAATGCAGCATTACATCAAAAATATCATACACCATGATCAAGTTGGATTTATTTTGGGGATGTGAGGTTAGTACAATATCTGCAAATCAATAAATGTGATATACCATGTAAACAAAATGAAAGATAAAACCACATCATCATATCAATAGATGCAGAAAAAACATTTGATAAAACCCAGCACACATTTATGATAAAATATCTCAGCAAAGAGGAAATTGAGGGAACACACTTCAATGTTCTGAATTCTCCAAGACCACACTTTTCATGAGCTCTTATTGCTTTTTAGATGCCAGTATCATTCTCCTGTCTCTCAGCACCTTGATTTCATCTTGATGAGTTACTTCTCCATTAACTGACATTATAATTTAAAGAAACTGCTCTTGCAATCCCATGTGTAGTCATTAGCTTGAAGACTTAGCTACATTCTTAAAATGTTATCTGTGTTGCTAAAGATGTGCAGTTACTAAGGATACAGGTTTGATCTCCAAGGCAAGAATCTCACCTCTTAATTATTGGATTTTAGTATCACTAAAATCTTAGAAGATTAAATAGAAATTTTATA
This sequence comes from Trachops cirrhosus, assembly GCA_028533065.1. Taxonomy (NCBI): domain Eukaryota; kingdom Metazoa; phylum Chordata; class Mammalia; order Chiroptera; family Phyllostomidae; genus Trachops; species Trachops cirrhosus. Next base: position 139,704 of record JAPYXV010000067.1, on the reverse strand, counting down.
TAATACTCAACCCATTTACTAAATGCTAATCCTGTGCTTTTACATAATGAATATGCCAACACTGACCTACAAATACTTTAGTAGATGGAATCAACTACAAAAGACTCACGATTATTGAAGAGTTTAGTACAAGAAGGAATCAAGACACAAAAGTAGCTCGATAATCAGAATTGTTAAAGTGGCCCTGGCTGGTGTGGCTCAGTGGATTGAGTGCCGGCCTGCAAACCAAAGGGTTGCAGATTCGATTCCCAGTCAGGACACATGCCTGGTTTGCAGGCCAGGTCTCCAGTGGGGGTTGCGCAAGAGGCAACCACATATTAATGTTTCTCTCTCTCTCTTTCTCCCCGCCTTCCCCTCTCTCTAAAAATAAATAAATAAAATATATTTCTTAAAAAAGAATTGTTAAGATGTATAATTTATAACTGACTAGTTAATTTAAATAATTAAAATAAATGGTAGTAATTAATGCAAGGTGAAAACTTTGTTTAAATTCAATTCAACAAACATTTCTAAGCGTCAGATATATGCCAATCATGGTTCTTGTGATTTGTGTTACATCAGCCACTGTCCTTGTAGAATTTAAAAGCCAGATAAATATTATGGAGAAATATTTGTGATGGAATTGGAATGGGAGACAGGTTGGATAAAAAGGATGATATGGACAGTAGAAATGATAGACCAGACAATATTGATCAAAACAAAAGTGTTATTTTCTGGAGTCAGGGAAACCAGCTGCTGATAAAGACCACTACCATACAGACAAGCATAAATAAATCAATAAGAGAGTGAAAATGAGAGAGGGGGGAAGGGGTGGGGGAAAGATAGTTTTAATTAGTTTCTTGAGGGTGGTTGATGACCCACAAAAAATCTGTTTTATATGGAATTTATTTTAATCCAACAAGAAAAACTTGGAATAGTACATTTTAAAACCAATTATTCTTGAAAAGTTAAGTATTTCTGAAATGTGTCTTCAACTTCTGTTCTAGCAATTAGTTATTACTTTTAAACACCTTGTTTTGCAGCCACCTAAGGGACAGTGTAAGCTTATTTTGAATTGCCCTTCCAGATTCACGGATCTTATTTTCCATCTCTGAAGTTTCTGTTAGCAAGCTGACATGGACAATGTATTGATTCCTCCAGACAGTATTCAAACTAAGTGTCCAGGGCACTTGGATATCCCTATTCCTCTAAGAAATGTAGTTTCTATCTGATCCCTGACCTTTGTTTTTGTCCCCTTTCTCTTTGTCCCACCCAGCCTGACTACATAGTGTATGTAAGGGTGCATATGCACCAGTTCTTTAAAGTACAAGTAGAAGTGGCTCACTGGATGGTCTGTACTAAATATGGTACACACAGGAATTAGTTTTTATTTTTCTGTAACCACTGTCATTCTTTCCTTTTTATTTATTACCAACAGCTTGGGCAAATTGTAGAGCTTTCCCCTCATTCTCCTATAAGAAGAGTCTTAATTTACACAATTCAGGTTTTAAGCGCAGTTAGTTCCAATTTATGCTTTCAGTTTCAAATTCAATTAGGTGCTCCACTCCTCCCCAAATGTACAGCTTAAGGAGTAGCAGGAAGTAAGGAGACATGATCTGCTCATTTATTTCCTTCTATTTTCTCTACCACCAGGCTTCTAATGCTTCTGACGATCTATGAATGGTCTCATCAGGTGGGGTAGGAGGTGATAGGAAATTAAAGAAAGGTGGGCTGTAAAACTGGTCCTGTAAGAATCAGGTTAGTTTTGTTGGTTCGAGTCTTATTTAAAGTATTCTCCTCTGATGGAATATATGGATGATAACTAGCAGAGTCATGGCCAATCCTCTGATGACTTGTTTTCTTCCTCTCAGCTGAGTGACCTCTGCGGGGAGCTCAGGGTTCTCCCATTGCAGCCCCCTCTCTCAGCAGTCTCTCGATGCTGTTCTACCATCTTCCTGTGTTAGTGTTGCAGGTTAGCTGCATCCCATGTATCCAACTTATTCTTCCCCTCTGGCAGCTTGTAAGGTTATTTCACCTGTCCTTAGACTTCAAGAGTTTTACCAGGATCTGCTCGGGTTTGGCTCTTTTCTCATCAGCCCAGCCTGGAAATCTGTAAGCTCTTTCAACTGCTGGCATTAGCTCTTTATTTCAAAGGAATTCTCTCCTTATTATTTGTATATTTTATTTCCTCTATATTTTTTCTCATTCTGTAATTCCTATTACTTACAGCAAGTCTCTTAGATCTTTTTTCCAGTCACCTTTTTCTAAGATTTTCATCTCCTTACTATTTTGCTTGTGTGTTCCAAAGACACCTCCTACAAGGTCTTCTAAGTCACACATTCAGGATTTAGTGGTGGTGATGTTCTCTTCCCATTCCCACTTGTTTAGATCAAAAATCATGTAGATACTGTGCTTATTTTTTGTTTTGTTTTATTTCTTCAGAAAGTACTATAACTCTATCTGTTTTCCTGTTCAAGTTTATTTCTCTCCAGCAGCTTTATTTCCCAGGGCAGGTTTTCTGACTGCTTTTGCTCTCTCTGGATGCTCTCTTTTAACTTCTTTTTTGTTTTTATCTCAGTCTAGTTCTGGTTTTTAGATGTCTTTAGTAACACCAGTCCTCTAAAGTGTTAGAAAGTAAAGCAATCTTCCCCACATGGACCAAGAATGTAGAACCAGGGAGGCCACCAAAAAGCTGGTGAGAACCTTCCTATTCTTTAATCTCCTTTTACCTCCCAGACTTGACAGCTCACTCCTTCTGGTCCTTTTTAGCTTCTCGCTGGCCAGGGACCAGGCATACTCAAGTGGGTCTATGGTAACTTTCCACTTGGATGAAGCATAGATCTTTGCAAGCTAAACTCTTTCCTAAACATCCATTCTACCATTGCCATTCTGGGGTTGTCCACTGGATTTCATGTACTCACTCTGCCCACAGGCAATAAAGGCCCATACCAGTCAGTTCTCTTCCCTGGGTCTCTCAGAGAACTCAAGTTCTGACATACACATTGTAAGGTTTCTGATGATCCCAGCTTCTATTTTACTCAAAATATGCCAGTATGTTAATGTTGGTAAAAAAAAAAAAAAAAAAAAGGAAGGAGCTTCATTTAGCTTACTATTTCCCCATAATTCATAAGGTCCTCCACAGTTAGTTCAATGAGTCATCATTATATTTAGCATGTGAAAGAAAACATCCAAAGTAACTTTATAAGCATCAGAAATTGTAACTTTGAACTCTATGTCATGTGACACTTCTAAGATGAGTACTTCATCTTACAATAAATTTTAAATTACAGATTTAAAATAAAATGATAAAATATTCCACAAGAGAAAAGCATAGTATTTTATGAACATCTGCCTCTATAAAGACTAGATGCACAGGTGTTTCCATATGTTTTATACAGATGTTGTCAGGTTAATATGCACAAATACTAATGAAATCCTTTCTCTAGTGGTAGAAATATTATGATAAACCTATTTGGGAATTGAGAGCATTCACATAAATGATAAATATGTCAATAACAATTATTATTTGCTATTAATAGCCAATTCTGATGGTAATATTCATTATAGTATTTTTTCAATAGAAAAATTCAAATACTAATGGCTTATTTCTGCTCTCTTTGTATACCTTTTACCTGTAGATTGTTCTTTAGGGGAAGAGCAGTGAAATTTGTCTAGAATTTATGAACTGCTAGGCATTCTGGTGGGTGGCTTATAGCCATTACCTTTTGTTATCCTCACAACAAGTCTGAGAAGGATATATGATGCTCATTACATCGATGAGGAGATCGAGGCAGAGCAAGATTGTGGGGCAACATAAGGAGCATAAGTAGCCTGGCGTAGCAAAGCCTACCTGACTTTAAAGCCCGTAGTCTTCTCACAATAGTGTATTCTTTTCCACATTAGATAATAATAGAATGCCTAAGATTTTATCCAGCTAGACATCTATATTTTATTAAAATGCCATTGATAAGTGCCGCAAACTAGATTTGAATAAGACAGCAAATATCACCTTTGTATGTTTCTGTTTGGTATTTACCATAGAATATTTGGATCTCTAATTCTGTTTAGAGATACATATGATAAATATGACCAGGCAATGATTATTTGCTATTGTAAGAATGCTGATATTACATCCTGATGTTTTTTATCTTCAGATTTGATGTTAGTCAAAGTTATCTCTTAATATGGTATCCTTCCCTACTTTGTTTGTACCATCTCTTAATTTTTAATATGAAAGAGCAAAAACAAGGGAAGAGGATGTAAAAGCTATTATAATTTAAAAAATTATCTGGTGTTTGAGAGTATACCCTAACATGCAGAGTGTAAAAAATGTAAGACTTTAATTAGTTATGGGAAATAAAGTATATATGGAATTTGTCATTTTTTTCTAACATTAATTAAGAAGAATTGGCATTTAGATTCCTATAAGAATGAATAAATAAAATTATGATGGTTTAAAATATGTTTGAAAGAGACCAAAAATATGCAATCATTTTAACTATTAAGCTTCACTTTATTCATGCTAACAAAAAACTTTTCTCCAAATAACCCAAATGGCCCAAATTTATTTTTAGAAAGAGGGGAAGGAGAAAGAGAGGGAGAGAAACATTAATGTGTAGTTGACTCTCACACACTACATAATGAGGACCTGGCCCTCAACCCAGACATGCGCCCTGGCAGGAAATCAAACTGGCGACCCTTTGGTTCACATGCTGGCCGTAATCCACTGAGCCACCAGCCAGGGCAAAACCCTGTATTGTTTTAACTATATCGCTCATCTAGGAGTCTACATTCTGCAACTAGTATCTGTCTTTGTTTAGGTCAAAGTAGATTCTGAGCACACAGGTTCTTACAATAATTTCATCCAACTTTATTGGTTTTGTCTGTACTTTGTCACAGGAAACATTTTCTACATTAAGGCATTTATTTCCATACCCATATAATTCATATATTATACATTCATATAATTGTAGAGCTGGAAGAAATTTTAAAGCTCAGAGCAATTAATAGGTTTCCAAGGCAATTTAAATATTAATGGTTAAGAAGAAAGTACTTGAAAATACTTTCTTTTTCCCAATTCCCTAAAGCGTTTTCAGAACCATGGAGTTTCAAAGAGAGCAATCCTTCATTTTACAATAAAGATATTAAAGGCCAACATAGTTACCTGAACAGCCCAAGGTCAGGTGGCAGAAGAAGGGTGCCTCCTCATCATGGAAATGTTCAAAATATAAAGGCCCAACTGCTACAAGATCTCTCATAGAGAAGACTAAACAAATCTTGCAGGTGACAATGGCTGTGTAATTTGCATTAGGCTCCTCCATACTTAGAGCATCCTATGTGCCTATTTCTTGTCACATAGACAACGCTGGACTTATTATCATTCAGTAGGCATTAGCCAATATTATTTTTAGTGTAAAGCAGGTGTACTTTTTCCTGCACATTCTTAGATATTCATTAATTCAATAAGATCTTCATAAGTCTGTTTCACTTGGGGACCTCTTCCTTGCTTTCAATTTCCTATTTTCTTGGCACAAATGCATTATAACCTTGGTGAAATCACTTCACGATTGCTTTAAACATAGGTGAGGAATTTGTGATGGAACTTTTATGGTAGGAGTAGAAGCATTAAAATAACATATGTTGAAATTATGCATTGCCAGATTCTCTAAGGAATACTCACAGCAAACTGATGCCTCTTTATGTTATAATGTGGTCATTCTCACAGTTAGTAGTAATGGTTAATAATATAACACATTAAAATATGTTTATAAAGTAAACTCCAGAAGGCAAAAAGTGTCTGACACAATAAAGGACATACCATTGGTTATTCTGACATATAAGAACAAAATAGTATTTGAAATTATCACTCTACACCTTCAGGGTCCTCTTACCTGGGTAACAAAGTTATAGAATTAACCAATATTCCACACAGTATGAAGAGGCTTGTTCTGTTCTAGTTAGACCCTTTTGGTTACATTTAAAAAAGCATGTGCGGAGGGAAGGGGCATTATGTATTTTTAATAAATAGAGGTGGGAGGGAGAGAGGGAGAGAGACACTGAGAGACTGAGAATGGAGGGAGATTCTGTTGCAAATGCTAAGAGCAGGAAAATAGTAATATAGGGCCTCAACAAAGAGCTGCACCCTGGCTACCCCAAGGCACAGTAGGGAATCTGAGAAGTCTCATCAACATTAAAATGATACACCCCCATCTATGTGTCTGTTTAATTCTCTTCTTTTTAACTGCCTTCATAAGTTACCGCTCTCCTCATCTTTCTCTACTTCACAACTCCTCATCACTCAAGTTTTGTGAATCCTCAGAACTTTGGTTTGCCACAGGAGCCCCTGTGCCCCCACACCTCCCATCCCCCACCACCTGACCTTTATAGCTCTCCTTTCAGCTACACTCCACTGCTGCCCCCTGTTGTCAATCATATGTATGCATACACATATATACACACATATGTATATACACATACAAATGTATGTGTGTATATATATATGTATGTACATATGCCTGTCAATATGTGTACACATCTGTCCACAAAGTATCCAGCCATTTACTTTGAAAAATAGAGACATTTATTGAAGAAGATACAGGATACACGAAACATTGTACACAGGACAATGATGCCTCAGTCCCCTTCAAAGTAGGCACCTTGGGACCTCACACAGTTCTCCCAGCCTCTCTTCCACTGTTCCAAACACTTTGCCAAATCCTTCGTTGGAATCGCTGTCATATTTTTCTTGAACCTCATTGATGGTCTAAAATTTTCTCCCTTCCAAAGGTGATTTAAGTTCATGGAAAAGCCAGAAGTTGCAGGGCACCAAATCTGGGCTATAGGGGACTGAGTCCCTTGGGTGATTTGATGTTTTACTAAAAAATTCTGCACATGATGTGATGCATGAGTGGGTGTATTGTTGTGGTGAAGCTGCCAATCACCAGTTACTTCTAGCTGCAGCTATTTTAGTCATATTGCATCTCTCAAGCGACAAAGAACATTGAGGTAGCACTCCTTACTAATTGTTTGGCCTGGAAGGGTGAACTCGTGGTGGACAACACCTTCCCAATCAAAAAATACAGTTAACATAGTCTTGATCTTGCTGTGACTTTGCCACGCCTTCTTCAGGCATGGAGAACTAGGCAATTTCCATTGGGGTGACTGGGCCTTTGTTTCTGGATCATAGCCTTAGACCCACCATTCAACTACAGTTGTGACTGTCTTGAGGAAACCTGGTTCAATGATAGTGGTTTGAATCAAGTCATTAGCAACTGCAGCACAATGTTCCTTCTGCTCTGGTAGCAGAAACCCTGGAACGAATTTTGCCACAACATGTTACATGCTAAGATCCTGAGTCAAAATCTCAGACATAGTAGTTTTTGGAATCCCCAGATCAGCTTCTAGTTCTTGTACTGTCAGTCGCTGATCTTTGTTGATTGCAGCCTGTACACATTCAACCTTCTCAGATGTTCTGCTTGTTGCAGGCCTTCCTGAATGTGAATCACTTTCAACAGATTCTCTACCATCTTTGAAGCATTTGTGCCACACTTTCATTTGCACTGCACTCATTGCATTGTCTCTGAAAGTCCCAGAAAAATCATCTAAATAGTTTCTGTGGAGGAATGTTCAAATTTAACACAAAATTTGATGCAGATTAGTTGCTCTCCTTGCTTAGTCATTTTGAATGCAATGGCCTCACAGTATGCACGCTCACGCAGCAGGTCTGCTGCCCCTACTGACTAGTACAGTGAGGTTGTCATTGTTCATGCATGCGCATTCCAGTGCACTCTCCTTGGTTGCCAGGTTACGTCGATGTCACACAAACCATTCTCATTATATTAACAGTGGCTGGACTTTTTCCAGACAGACCTCATATATGTGTGTGTGTATATATACATGTGTATGTATATATATAAATACATATATACACAGATTCAAGGTATACAGGTTGGAAAATTGTTTTAAATATCAAACAATTCCAAATAAGTCTATTTCTTTTTCTGCCTGAAATTTCACTGATATTTGTATTGTTATGGTGTTCTTTCTTTACTTTTTCCCCTTTTTTCTTTTCTTTTTGAAATTGCACTGGAGTAATTTATCTATTTATTCTTTATAAACATAAGGAAAGAACTCCTACCCCAGTCTAATAATTCAAATACAACAAAATGTTATAATTACAAATTCATTTATGTTGTTATATTTGTATAACTTTAACAGAACAGGATAAATTCTAAAAGAAAATAACACAAATTCTGTTTTCTTTTAAGATGTGTTCCATTTGAAAATATATGTTTTATAGATATTAATTCATAATACTACCAATCCATTTAACTAATACAGAAATTATTTAATTAATTACCCAAATGTATTCTTAATGTTGCTTAAAGTAGCTTAAATTTTTGAAATTATAAAGATATTATGTAAATGAAAAGAGTCTGATTATGATATTCTGTAATAGGGAGATGTTTTCTTTAAATATAGGATAGTGTAAGACAGGAAAAAATGAAATGTCTGAACCAAAAATACTCATCTTATTCCAATGGTTAAATGGATCTTAGCTCTTTCGAAATCTACCTTCTAAAAAAGGTGAATTCAGGGTTAGAATGGTTAATGGTTCTTCATGCAACTAGGGGCAATATTAACACTATGTATCAAAATATCACATTGAACACTTTAAATATTTTACAATTTTATTTGTCAATCATACTTAAATAAAGCCAAAAAACTTTATTTCATTTATAAGAAAAAAAAGAATTGGACTGTCATATCATATCATATCACAAAGGCCTTGGCTTCTTAAGACAATTTTTGTCATTTTTATTTTCTACTGCCACGTAGATCACTGATCACTTTAGAATCAGATGAAACCTCCCAATACTCTTTACAGAAAAATGCACAGGCACATTAATATTTCACACAAAAGTCTAGGGGATTTACATTCATGGATCCAAGATTAATGGTCTTACACTAGGAGCATCAAATTCTTCGTTTGGGAGCAGGAAATGTAAAAATGCATGACTAAAATTCATTAAAATGCTAAACTTATTTTATATTAGAAAATTAAATGATCTATATTGAAAAGCACAGGTTATTTTGCCTCAAACTCCCTGAAGGTAATTGTAATAGAAAAGTAGTTTTTCTTACAGTCATCTTATTGAATGAAAATTTTATCTTATGATGAGGTAATTTCACTATCAACTGTACTTCATTACCTTTCAGCATAATTCTCACTTCCAAATTTCACTTCAGCAAGATACAAATGCTATATCAATTATAATACATTTAGAATATATTGCACTCAGACTTTTTCCCTCCAATATCAATCATAAGACTTTGATCGAACAGGAATAAGATTCTGTCTATGCTGAATAAATATGAAGCTTTACTGTCTATTGCCAACTGACCCTAACTTTCTTATCTAAGTAATAAGATCAAGAAGTGTAGCTCTTTATCAAAAAATATACACAAGGTGAGGAAACTTGACTACAGGTTGTTTATTACATTTTAGATTAATTCATTGCAGTCACTCAAACTTACACTTCCAGTTGAGGTGATTCTCTAAACATCATCCATCATAATAGCAGTAGTTCCATTGCTCTCTACTCTCTCCTACAATGAAATGCCTTAGAATCTTCTAAAAGAGGAAAGTGTTACCATAGTTCAAAGTATCCATATCAAAAAATTGTACCTATTATTTATTTCTGGTTCTTTAGGAATAATAATTGTATATTGTTATAGTGGAAGAAATGCTGTCATGTATTGGTGACTAGAGTGACTGTTTTTAGGATATCAGATTTTTCCACTACCCTATATCCAAAATATCTGGAGAATACCTATCTTCCCTTGCTGTGTAGTCTTCATTGCATGCATTGAACGTGGAGTTATAAGGGGAAAAAGTAACTGAGAGAAATAATGCCGATCTGAAAACTAAACATCTCTCCAAATCCCACTTGACTTTTCTTAGCTAAGTGTAAATACTCGGAGACAGATAGGGAAAGAGCGGGAAGCCTAGTGTCCTGTCATCCTCCCCACCTGGCTCTGGGCCATGCCTGCAGCAGTCTGGAATCTGGGGCCCTCTTGACTCTTTTCAAGGCCTTCAAGCTTCCACACCTGTAAGGGTTATCATTCATTTGGGGGCAGATGTTTCAGGCGCCCTGAAACTGGCCTCTGGCACATGGCAAACACTAAAGCCTCACAAAGGGTTATGTGAAAACCCTCTGAGCTCCTGTCACTGATTTCAGCACTTTCCTTTTATTGTTACCATCTCAACTCTAGGGAGCCGACATGAAACTCCCCTTTTCCAAACAGCTACAAACCTTAGTTTATCCTCCTCATCCAAGTGTCGGGGTTAACAAATTCTCCATAATCTACATTGATGTTCATGAATTACATGTACAATGCAATACAATGTAAAACAAACTATTTCTAGGGTCCAGGTGTTTACCCATATGTAGAAAAAAATGTACACATATTTGACTAATATTTTTATCCTATTGACAGATTCTATTTGTGCCTGAACACCTGTATGGAAATCTGCTCAAGTGGCTTTCTTTTGAAGCACACTTCTGCCATGCTGTTTGGCTCATTCATCTGAAATTTTGTTAGGATTCTAAGTCAGAATCACTGGAAAGCTACACCAAGACAATGATTGCTTAATTTATTTTTTTAGATAATGCAATGTCTGTAAATCACATTAGTTCATTAAATTCTTCAGAGGTTACTTTTTAAGAAATTCAAAACCCAATCAAAACAAGTAATAATTATTAATTTCAAGGAGGAAACTATAATTTATCTTTCAGAAATAGCTCATCTACTTTCAGAAGTTAAAGTTTTCGTCAGTGTGAGTGCAGATCTAACACAGTGGAGAGAAGTACGAATTGACAGTGGATGTGCTATCTACACATGTATCTATGCTGTTTCCTTTGAAACCCAGCTCCCTGAGGTCAGATGTCAGAGCTAGATTACATACTACGGGTCACCTGCTGCCTGGTAGCTACACTGTCAGCCTCAATAAATATTGATTGATGGAAGTAGCCTCTTTTAATGTGAACAAGTCTTAATTTTTGCATTTGCCAGAAATTCTTCTCCGACAATGTATATATATGTATTTATGATATGTATGAATTTCTAAAAAGCAGTGTTATCCCTCCACAGTACCAATTTTTATACAACAGACAATACATTATTGACCTTTGAGCTTCATTCTTTGATGTTTTCTGTAAGTGAATCCATGTGGTAAATGAGCTGCAGTACAGGAGGTTCGATATTTTGGATTGCAGTATATTCAGAGGGAAAGGAGTACATTTATGGATCTATATTCTATTTTTAGGTGTCATTCATTTCAGAAAATCAACTGGGAAACAAAATTAAAATTGGTTATTTCATAGGGCATGAAATATGAGATTCTTAAAAGCTGTCGTTCTTATGGAAAAGCTTCTATAGTTAGATATAAAGGAAGAAACACTATTTCCTCAGGCTTACTTTTTAACATATTGTTAAGAAATCATTCTAAGTTATAGGCCACAGTGGGTTATCAAGAAGAAATCTTTGTTTTGGATTTATCAGGGCCCACATACAGGCTTTCACATCAAAATGTGGAGATGAGGGGGAACTTGTAAACTCTGCAGGCTTTATGTCCCTGTCAGACTGCATCAGAGAACATTCTTCATGTCGATGGGGTTAGAACGTCACTTCCCAAAACATTCTATGGCACATTCATTCTACACAGTGATCTGTGGGGAGAGAAAAGATTAGAGGGCCCCCTGGTCAGTTAAGTTTAGAAAACGCTGCCTTCAGTACTTTCTTCTTAGAGATTCACAACCTGAATTACCATTTTAAAGACTCTGAGAGGTCCTGAAGTGGAGAAGCTGAAGTAACTTTTAACCCAGGATTTGCCATATTTATTTGGCCAAGTGTCCCTTTGTTCAGAATATTATCTTACTCATTCTCAACATGTTATATCAAGATCTCAGTCGGTAGAAAGTGAGTTCTCATACCAATTGTATTTACCTCACCCTGATATTTCTATATTTTCAGATGTTCTCTTTGGTTACTAAAATGCTATTATTTTTCATTACATATTATGTAACACTAAATGCCACACTTTATAATGACCTGTAATTGTGGCTTTATCTCATGCTTCAAACATGGCATTAGGTAACCAAACTGATATGGATATTCCCAACTTTTGCATATATTTGACTGCACCAACACACCTGTCAAAGCATGTTTGCTGCCATGTTTTATTTTACTACTAAATAGTAACCAACTCAAGTGGTGTTTGAAAATTAAAAAGTCTGCTATTACTTTTGTGAGAAGTAAGAACAGAATGATTAACAAACATGCTTAGCATTGAAAGTCATTTTTCTTTAATCATATCTGCCTCCTCAAGAACAGACTTATTCACACATTTGATATCCCTTTCAAAATGTAAATTAGCCAAAGAACATAGAGGACTCATGGGCACAGACATTGGTGGGAGGAGGGGGGGTTGACTGTGGGAGTGAGGGGAATGGGGCAGGGGAGAGCAATGGGGAAAAAGGCAGGACACCTGTAACTGAACAATAGTAAAAACATATTTCCCCCCAAAAAATAAAAATAAAATGTAAATTAGTTTTCCATTTGATAAACTGAAAATCTGGGCTTCCAGAGTCAACATTCTGCATAGAGCAGGTGGGATATAAGCTGTACATCCGACTTGTATGAAATTTGCATATTATCTTATTGTCACATCCTAAGAGATACCTGGCCTAAATAACTGGCATTACTATTTAATTTTTGTCACAAAGTAATGATAAAAACCAATAAAGAAACCATAATTTTTTGCATATAGCTCCCAAATGTATTTATATTATATAATTATTGATTATCCTCTAATTATAATAAGAACCCCCAAATTATAAATATATTTAATGTTGGGAAATTTAATGGATCTTCCACAATTCAGTAGTTGTACTTTTAAATCATTTGAAAAGTAAAATTCATATGCAAATGTGGACAAATGGCTACCTTTGCAAAATCTTGACACCACCCACAAAGAAACCTGACGTGTAGGGTCTGCAGGGCATGGACTGGGAACCACTGCAGTGGAGCCCAGAGCTGGGAGAAACGCGCTATCTTGTCTGTGTTAGAACATTTTTCTGAAACTCGTCTTGGGTGTGCCCACCATTACTGCTTCATCACAAGGTGATCAAGACCTGAGGTCATGTTTCTTTCTACCAAGACGGGCACCCTAGGGAAACCCCTTATTTATTTTTACTGCCACTTATCATCCCTACCAATTCACCTGTAAAGTAGTGATAGCCAAACTAGCCCTCTGTCAGTCCAGAGACCAGCTTTTTCCCAGCTTAAATGGGAACTTTCAAAGCATATGGTTATATTGTACCTTTGATTGGCAACACATCAGACCTGCTCTTCAGATCCTGCCAGAGATTATAAACTCAAAAGCTTGACTGCCCAATTCCTATTAAAGCTTAGTTGTGCAGCATAATGTTTATTGAAGATTGCCTGTAAGATATACTTGCCTTTAGGTTATAAACACATTCATGAATTATATTTCCTTGAGTGTTTTCCATGAAGCAGAGGTCCCAGTAGTTTCTCTGCAGAGAACACACATACATATATGTATATATGTAGACATATACACACACACATTTGTGTATGGTCACATTGTCTTAGAGGGCAGTATTTTATAAGATAGCCTTATGAAATACGCTATTGCTTGTACCGTATTTATTCTATGGCCTCCACATAGTCTATTTTCAACACTGCATCCAGAATGATCCATCTTAAACTATACCAGACCACATTAATCCTGTGCTCAAAGCCCTGCAGGCACTCTGCTTTATGCTGAGTAAGAGTTAAATAATTTATAACAGCTTTCAAGAGCCTACAGGATTTGGCCACCCCACAATTTCTGTTTGGCCTCATGTTCTATGACTTTCCTTTGCTCCCTCTGCTCCAGCCACTCAAACTTTACCTTCCCTTGAGCACATCATTCCTGCTACCAGCTCAGGGCCTCTGAACAGGTTGTTCCTATGTATGAATTCCTCTTGATTCAGCATTGTAGACTTCCTAGCCTTTTGTAAGTCTTTGTTCAGATGTCATTTTTCCAGTGAGTCCTTTCCAAGACTCTATTGAAATGCATCTTACTTCCCCTGCCAGTGCTCCCGACACCTCTTGCCCTACTTGCATTGCCTTACCATTTTGTGCAGTACTAATCACCTTCTAAACCAAGGTATACTTTGCTTACTTCTTAGATCTGTATTTTATTGTCTGTCTCTTTCTGTGAGAGTGTAAGGTCCAGTGACCTTCATTGTACTTATTGAGCATCACCACAGCTCAGGAAAGTGCCTGGCTCATAGTAAGCACTCAGTAACTAATTGTTGCATGAACAATGGATGGAAGTTTATTGTAGTGCTATTGTTTTTGTGTAATATAATGTCTACCTTGTTGAAAACTCATAGGGAAAATTCCTTTCAGGTTTCTCTGTCCTCGACAATGCCCAATTCCAAGTTGTTTACTGACTTGAGTCCAGGCCAGGGGATAAGTGGAGGGTAAAAGTAGTATACTCACTGCCAGTTTAGATTTGTGTCAAATTCTGGTCTTCTTCCTCAGCCTGCAGGATATTTTTGAGAGTTCTCAAATAACTCTCTTATGCACTCATTGGGAGAGAGAGTGTAGCATGTGCTAATGCTGTCTTCCCCTGGAACAGAATTTCTCAATGTGTTTTCTAATTTTAACCTCATAAGATAAAGACTTTTGGCTCAAAATTTTCTCTCAAATGTATATAATTCTTATCAAAACTAAATTTATGTAGAGGAAAGAAAATTGGTTATTTTCATGGAGCAAGTTTGTTAAAATACTGATACAGTTTATTTGTAGCTGAATTTGGCCATTTTTATGGAGACATACTGCTTCTTGTTGAAATGTTCCAGAGCTGACCTTCATTTTTCTTTTATAAAAATCCATCAGTGTAATTTGCTCATGCTTTTATTGATCTGAGGTTCAATGTGTCTATTGCTTCTGAATTATTCCACTTAGACCACAAGTTTTGTGGAAAACATCAAACCACACATAATTGTTATTATTAACAATCAGTTAGTTGAGTATGAAAACTTCACCCATGCCATTTTTCCCTGTGTTGCTTCACAAATATAAGTCAGAAAAGCCTGTCAGTATTCTTGTTTATAATTGTCCCCAAAACCAATAAAATGGGATCAATGCTGATGATCTTTTTAATATCCTTTAAATATTACTGTAACATTTTTTATACTGATGAACCACAATCAATTTCTAAAAATTCTATTTTTTCTTTAGTATTGTATTGTTTTAGGACATGAAATTATTAGATGTTAAGTTAGACTTTTTTTTTAGAAAACAATAGCTCATAAAGATCTCAGGTTTTTCATAAAGAAATATTTAAATTAAGTGTTTCTTTTAAAAAACATACTTGACAGAAATTTATCTACAATATTTTGATTCTGAATTTGACTTGGAAATAAAGATTACCTCCACAAATGCTGTCTAATATTATATGTGTATATTAACATTTTTCTGTAAATTAATATTTGCAGCATGATATAACAATTAGCAGATTAATGAAGTCAGTTTCTATTAATAATAGTGTGAAAATACTCATCATTTGCCTAAAATTTTTATGGGCTGCAATTTGAAAATGTTGATTGAGACTCTGTGTGATTCAAAGGGGAAATAAAAAATATTTTTAATGTTCTGGAAATTTAATGCAACAATACAAAGAAATACATTAAATTAGCCTTATAAATTAATTAATTAAAAACATAAAAGCATGATTCTAAGTTATACATTTATTCTTACCTTGATATAGAATTTAGTTAGTATCTGCTGATTATTCTAGGCTATTGCTAAAGTTTTTGAGTGACGCCACCATATATTTTTTCTGGAATGGGGTAGTTCTCTTGTTACTTGTCTCGTATCAACAGGATACATATCTGAAGAGACCAGGGTAAAGGAACTGGAAGATATCCAGGGTATATAGAGTTAAGGGCCACGTATGGCCAGGGTAGACAACTAGACTGTGAGAAAGAGAATAGTTTCTTTAAATTCAGGTACTGAAGCAACCCTCACAGTACATGAGATCAGCCCCAACAAAAAATACCCTGATAGAGGGTCTAAAGGAGGGGGCCTTCTGAGCCTTGGGGATTATCACAGAGAGCCATGAATCCAAGCCAGGTGTCTGAAGAACACAGAGAAGCATTTGGCAGCATGGCCAAGAAATTAAGCACTAATTCTAGGCTCTACATTTCATTGACCAGTCTTAATCATAACAAAGTGTTATCTGAGAAAATGGATCTTATTTTTTTTATTTTTAATGAAATCAGAATCAAGTATTGAGTCAATTGAAAAGGAAAAACTTATAGCTAGCTGGAATATAGTAGTACAGAGGCAGGGGACCAAGATGTTTCCGACAGTGGCATCTAAACACATTTAATATTTTATTATAGAGCTAAATTTACTCTTTTAATAGATTTTTCTACTAATATAACTTCCATTGAATGCATATTTGACTTTTCTGGTAAATCTAATATTGCACTGTATTTTATTTACCCCATAATCATCTTCATATTTTTGCTTACACTTGGCAGAGGCTACTCTTTATTACATTTTATGTTTAATTCTTAGTCCTGTTATATAATTAAGAGTAGTAAAAGTATCAAGAAACTAGACTGTATAATCTCATGGAACCCTTATTGACTTTCCTATTAGCTTTTCCAATTTCCCTGCAGAAATTGTTTCTATCGATATTTTAATTTCATGTGTGCCGAATGACAGGAAGTAAACGGATTTCAGCAGATGGTTGCCACAAACTACATACTGCATTTCAGAATTGGTCTACAAAACTCTGCAGCTTGGCAGTGCGCGGTGTATCATTTTACTGCCTGCTAATGCCAAAAGAAATCTGGCTTGTATGTGTGTTTTTCCATCTAATTTATTCTGACTTTATTAAGAGCTATCAGACTTGATTTACTTGTGTCTGATATGTCCATAAAATTTAAATTCAAGAACTTTTCACATGTCAATTTTTTTCCATTTGCATTAACTGAAATTTCATTACATCTAAGATTAAATATTTAAAGAAACAACTGATAACTTTAAATATTGCCTGAAATATTCTTTTTAATGGGCAGTTCTTAACTGCAGGTAGTTGAAACATTGGCAAGTGATGTGATAACTAAGGCTACACACTTTTAACCCAGATATTTTTAATCCAATCAATATTTCAATTCTTAAAGATCTCATTCAGTTACTTCCTATGAAGTAGGAAGTGGTGTTATCTGCAAGTGTAAGGGCAGAGATGCTAGGTCAGAAGACTGGGGGTATGTAAAAATCTCTCAAATATTTGTGGACAGTAGGAGTGACAAGGCAAACCCTAAAGCATTTGAAGAACCAGATGCGTCGGAGTGGCATCAGTTGAGTTATGCAATGCCACTGATGTTGGAGAGCATCTTTCTGCTGCAGAGATTTGGATTGACCCAGAGTTGGGTTTGTGTGAGGTAGGTTTGATGTGGAGACAAAAGCCAAGAAAATGGAAAACATTGTCAAGGCCATGGTTTTAATTACAAATATGGGGAAACTTAGTAGCGGAGGGAGTAAAGACAGAATACTGTGGGGCTGCAATAAAGAGAGAAAATCAGATAGAATAGAGTATTATATTTTAAAAAAAAGAACAAGTGCTCTAGAAGAACACTTAAGATAGAATAGGAACAAGTTTATAAACAAGCAAGATACTGTTTAAATGGAATATCTGAAGTAAAACAATACCAGGTAATGCAAAGTCAAAGTATGGCCATTAGAATACGATATTGAAGTAGAATAGAAGTCGATAGCACTGTGTTGGGACCTAGGAAAATGGGTGTGATCACCATAGGCTATTTGAAATCTTTTATATTAATGGATTTTTTTAAGCATAAACCAAACTTTAAAGTCACAAATGAATGAGGTTACACTGGACAATATACAGAAAACAGTGCAGAAGCAAGTGTAGCCAAGTGGCCTTCTTTATGAGATGGCAGGCATTTTTTAACCCACTAAGCAGGAATTTAATTCTTGGAAGCAACACTGATGAAGATGGAGAAAACTTAGTCCTCTTTGTGACCTTGACAGAATAAAGATTTACAGGAACAGCTTTTACTAACCAGATTGTAGGGAAGGGCAAGCCAGGCTTCAGATAAGAAAATGGTACCACTAAACGATTAAAAATATAGGGTTTGTTGTTTGACTTTTGTTATATTGTGGAATAACACAATGAACTAGTCTAGGTGTGAATGGAGAAGTCAGAGGCTGAATTAGGGACTAGAACCATAAGCATTTTATGATTGAGATTGGGTGTAAAGGTAGATTGTAAAAATAATGATGATGATGAAAAAAGCTAACAACTGTTGAGTGCTCACAATGTGCAAGGTGCTGTTCTGGTCGACTTAACTCAGATCTTAAAACAATCAGATGATGGATTATTGTTTTGTTATTTAAAACGTGGTTGATATGAGGCACAGAGAGTTTTGGATACTTCAGGCACTCAGCAAATATGTGAAGAAGCCAGGAAGACTGGTGGAGTGTACCTGTTTACAATCAAGGATATAGGGGAGTGTGGAGAATGGTGAATTGACCTGGCCCCATGCTTTTGTTCTTTAAATACTAATCTTATTAATCCCTGGTGGACTTTTCTTGTATACGTGTCGAGGGCGGGAAGTGGATTGGTGGAGCTCTGTGATCTGTCCCCTGAGGGCTCCCTGTGGCTCTGACAGTGGCCGGAATGGTTATGAGCCTGGAGCAGCAACAGTAGATGTCATTGCTACGGGTAGAAGGTGTCTGAGATGATTAAATAAAAATGCCACAATTGGGATCTGTGAAATCAGGAGATAGGAGAGACAGACTGTTTTGATTTTAATGTCATCAGTAAATCATAGAATGTTTATCCATTTCCATCTTATGATGTCCTCCAAATGTATTAGTTGATGCTACACAGTAGAAGTCATTAATGTTAATTCATGAGGATCAGAATTGCATAAGAGTATCTGACTTATGAAGATTTGGATTACAATTTTTTGACTTTACTATGGTACAAAAGTGATGCCATTCAGTAGAAACCCTACTTTGAATTTTGAATTTTGACATTTTTCCAGGTTAGTGATATGTGACATAGTCTGTCGTGATGCTGGGCAGCAGCCATGAGCTGTAGCTGCCAGTCAGCCACACAATCATGAGGGTAAATAATGCTCTACAGTGCAGTGACTGTGGGAGATGGTTTTCTCCTACTGTAGGCCAACATAAGAATTCTGAGCACATTTAAGGTGGGTGAGGCTGAGCTATGTTTGGTAGGTTAGGCGTATTAAATGTATTTTTGACTTGACTATTTTTAATTTAGGATGGATTTATGAGGATATAACTCCACTGAAAGTTGAAGAGCACCTATATACTGGAAAAAATATGTATACTGGCATGCTGTGCTTTGAACATATAATAAGAGCATATTGAAAGATGAACTCCAGAGCCAGACTATGTGCATTCAGATCGTTGCTCCATTGCTACCGGTGATAACTATGGGCAAAGTTAACTGTTCTGTGCAGAAACTTCAGCATCTGTAAATTGAGGATGATTCTAGTCCTGACCTCATAGTATCATTCTGTGCATTTAGATGGGTGATTGGCACTTGCCACTTAAAAGTACTTGGTAAATACTAGTTATTATTATTTACATCATTGTCTACCTACACATATGTGCAAGCCTACCCATAGCACACCCCCACATACACACATGGGCTGATTTTTCAGACTAAATAAAAAAAAATTAAGCTCTGAAGACAGTGCCACACTTGGCAGGTGCTTCTGGAAGCAGTGTATACCACTGGAGCATGGTTCTCAGTGTTATGCCTGGTGGCACTCTGTGATGCCTGTGGAGCCTCCCTCTGCCAGGATATTTTTCTGTTACTGCTTGACAGACCTTGATTTTGTGGCAACTTTGTCCTGATGTCTTGTTTAGTCACTGTGGTGTTTGCATCACCATCTGTCTCCTTTCCCAGCCGAATTTACGTTTTATCAGTCTGGAAACTTGTCGAAGTTCTTCAAATTAGTTGCTCACAGTTTTCTTTCCTCTCTGCTATCAGCAAAGTTAACCTTGCTTGGGGTTTTATTTGCTGGTGGCCCCAGACCTTCCCTTTACTCTTTCCAAGTCAGCCTCTAAATTCATTCTGTCTCAAGTTGCACGTGTGTATGCTAAGAAGGCAGAGGGGTCATGGCACTATATTCTCCAACAGTACCAGCAGATTCTTTTGATTTCTAGAGCATGGGTGGGTCATATGCCTTCTGTTTCCCTATAGAGGAATGAATTTGGTGAACATGAGGAGAGAGCTTCATTTTTTACAGTTTTATAGATGAGAGCAATTCTAACCATTCTAGTAGCCTGCTTTTCGGTTGGTGGTTGAAGGGCATCATTGTCATCAGACACACAAGCAGCTATATCAAGATGCTGACAATATTAAGTAATTGTGCACCTCTTCCAAAGCTGAGCTGGCATAATGGGCATGTTCCTTAGACAACATTAAGAGTTATAATGGTGTTTCCAAACATCAATGTCTCTTTTTAAGTTTAGATGGTCATTCCTGAGTTGACATGCATATTAGTTCACATATAGAGGAGGGACGATGGCAAGTCCAAAAATTCTTGGCATCCCAACATTTATTTTTCTAATTCTTATCAAGGGCTTATAGCAATTTTTAGAACCCACAAAAATTGTTTTAAGAGTCACATTAGACTAGTCAGAGTGAGAACATGTGCATTCTGTGAGATGTCACTGATGCCATGAAACTCTCATCTTTTATTAAAACAGAAGTGGTAATAGTTCCCCTGCCTTTCTCTGGGTCATTATGAATCTTCATTTATTTAATATATAGGAAGTGACTTTGAAAATTCCAGATAAATATAATATTTCGTGTTTAATTAAATATGTAAGACATTTGGGGAGTTTTTGAAGTTGAATCAGATATGAACAGGTTTTCCTTTTAAACTTTGAATAGGTGCCATTATATGCATATGTTTTCAAATATAACAAAAAGAAGTATATGTTTCAGAGTAGATGTGATGACTATATTGTTGCAGCACAGCTCCCCTGAACTCTGCGAATGGAGAAGACAGCAGGGTATGCACGCAAGTGCTGGGAGATGAAATGTGGCAAAATAACCAGTAGGAAGACTAAACTTTTCAATATACTTGATTGGTTTAGTGATTTGATGACAGCTGCAGTCAAGGGTAACACTTTGGAAACATGTGCAATGTATTCGACATGTTAGGTTGTGGTGATTGTTATATAATCTTCCTAGTTCTATTGCAAGTGTTTGCTGATATCTGGATAGAAAATCATACTTGGCTTGGGGATACAGTGTAGAGAGTCAATGAGATGGATGTCAGTCATGAGATAATATACGAACCTAGAAAAATGTTTAGTATTTACTAATTTTGAATTTATATTCAGTGCATTCAATGAATAGCCTGAAAAGTCCAAACTGAGAAAATAAGAATATTGTCATTCATGGCAGGATGATAGGAAAAAAATGAGGTGCAAGATCCAGAAATTTTTTGGATCCAGTCTTAAGTGTCATAACATCAAAGCCATTGTCTCTGGTCAAGTCACCCTCATTGTGCTTCTGGCATGTGTATCTCCTGGTTTGCCTTTTCAATATAGCTTTTAACTGAGAAGCTCTTCTAACCAACTCTTTAAAAATGCTACCTTGAGTCATCACTCAGAAGTGAAAAATAGAACAAAGTACTCAACATTGCATGCATCTGATTAGTTTTATGTAAAAATGAGCTAGATGTGTGCCATAGCTTTTTACAGGAAAAGACAAGTACTATACGATTTTACTACATGTAGATTCTAATGAACAAAATTAGAAGTAATTTATTTACTATGTGTAGATTCTAATGAACAAAATAGAAACAGACTTACAGATATAGGGAACAGACTGACAGCTGTCAGAGGGGAAGGGAATTGGGGACTGGGTAAAAAGAAAGATGGGATTAAGCAAAGAAAAAACACTCAGTCATGGAGGGTGGGAAGGAGGTAAAAGAGGGTAAAGGGGAATAAATGATGATAGAAGACTTGACATGGGGTGATGAACACACAATACAATATACAGATGATGTATTATAGAAGTGTATACCTGAAACCTATATAATTTTGTTAACCATTGTCACCCCAATAAATTCAATTAAAAAGTCAATTCACTGAATAAAAAGCAAACTGGAGAATGTTTATGGACTCTTCTGAATTTTGCCTTAGTCATGATTTTTCAAATACTTCAGTATCACAGATAGCAATTACATCAATACTCTCCAATGCAATGTGTTGTAGATGATTACAAAATCCTGATAATCTGTTTGGTTCCTGATCTAAGGAGTGGTCTTGTATGATTATACAGATAATGTTTTACTTCACTTGGAAGCCTGTTTAAACTACAAAAACTATATAGAACCTCTCTAATGTGTTTTTTTAGCTTCTGTGACAGAACACCAAAAACAAGTTCCTGAAGAGAGTAAGGGATTACTTATGTTGACACTGATATAATAAAACCTTTTATTCACTTCAGGTTAAATTGTGCATTTTAAACATGGCTGTAAATAGCTCTGTCAAGGTCACTTTATGGCCAGTAACCCAAGATTGGTACATCTTTTAAAAGTGTTCAGTAATTTACACTGTATGCTGATTTTTTGATCCTGCCTTTGAATGTATTAAAGCACTTTTCTGTCAGAGTAATGCATTTAAAGAAACAGTGAGTGAGCAATCAAGATACATTAGTATGGCAAGATATTTATCAAATCCCCTATAATCTAGACCATTTTGACAGGAGACAAATTTTCAAGCATTTTCTCAAAAAATGCTTGACGTAAAAATAAAGTAACAATAATACTAAACCATTTCTAGTACAATGCTAGCACAAAAAGAAAATGTTAATTTTTACAAACTAAAATGTGTTGTTTGTGTGTCAATTAAAAATGATTGGTATATTATGAACTATGAATTATCCAGTTCTTCCCTCACTTCCAATATTTTTGAGAACCTCTTTAAGTCACTCTAAAGATCTCTTCTCCGAAGAGGGTCACTCCCTGTTTGCACATGGAGTCATTTGTCAGTGTCACATCTACCTTCCTAGGGCAGCAAAGACACTTTGTCAGCAGGAATTGTTTTAGTAGGAAAAATCTGCCCCCAAAACAGGCTCACTGATATAGGACAGAGTTCTAGCCTTACTCATTCTTCCCCATCTTTGAATGATACTTACTGTCTTACAGTTCAGAGAAAAGAACCACAGAATAGAACAGAAATAGCATGAATTTTCATCCAATCTCTGTGCCACCTCAGGCCTCGTGCTTATCTGGAGGAAAAATTCTCAAAGACAAGAGCAGCTTACCTCTTGGCATTTGTGTGTATCTATGGTAATTGTTACTTTAGTCACTCTAAATTTGCACCTAGTTAATATTTCCTGATCATGAGAATAATATTTGTGAGATTTTATCATTGCAAACATCACGAGACTTAATTTGAGAACATGGCATGTTTAAGCTTATTATATACCCATAAACAAAAACAAAGAACCACCAACCACACAAATGGTGGTGGAACTCAGATTCCTTCTCTTCTCTGAAGGGAAGATTGACATTTAGTGTCACTTCAAGGAAAACTGTCTTAAAGGAAATATCACTTCACATCCTCAAAGGGTATCTTATCCACATTCTAAGTCTTATAAAGACAAATCATTCTTTTCCAGGAAGGGCAACAATCAAAACACCAGGGCAGTTTAAATAAATATAGATGGGAGAATTTCAGAGAAAATACACACTTTCTTAATACTGAGTGTTAAGTATATTAACGGAGCATTCAGGATCACATCAGCATCATTGATTGATTGGGGAAACAGACGGTAGCTCTATCTGTATGGAAAAAAAGTCTAGAATTAAGTGTGTTGGAACATCTGGAATGTTAACTTTTAGCAAGCATTTCAACACTCTACTATCTTAATTCAGGAAATTCATTTCCTAGCATCTGTTTCAGAAGGAAGTTGGTGGTATCAGTAGTGATTACTATACAATCATTTACACCAGAGTAATATATTGAATCCTCAACATCAGCACTTACTGTTAAATAGCAAGCCACTCAACTCTTGGGGCTGTACTGTATCCAAGGGGAAAGAATTAAGATGCAACAAAATAGAATTTTCACACAGTCTTTTCCGACAGTGTATCAGCTGTCATACAATAAGCTTGCCAAAGACAACTTTCTCCAAAATCTAAGAATTTTCAGTCACACAGCCAATCACCTTCCTTTAATTTTGTTATTAGGCATATATATATATATATATAATCTCCATCAGTGTATTTATGACTTTCAGTACTTTCAGCTACAATAGAATAACACATTTTGGTTTTCAATATTGTGTGGATAAACGTTCTGCTAACTCAAGAAAGTAACATAAAAATGAATCTAGCTATACATAATATTGCCTATTTCTATTTCAAAGTTAAAACATGTGGTAAAAGAATAGTAGATAAAACAATATAGGGTTTTTTGCCTTTATACAGATATATTTCAAGCTGGAAATTATTTCCAACTGATAATATAAATAAATTGTTGGGTGTATGTGTTATTTCTTTAAAATTAAATCTAGATAATTGTATGTAAATACAACAGAACTATCTTGCCTGTAAACATAAATCTATAAATAAAATTACTACTTGTTTATGAACTACTTGCCATGCATTATTTTTAACTTAATCCTTAAATGACACTTTATGGCAAAAAATTAGAATCCATTTTATAAAAAAGAAAAGAGGACAGAACTTAAGAATGATAGAATATACTAAACTTGCCCAGAGATACATAGATAGTTGAATATGTCAGCTTTATGCCTTCCATTCTTCAATTACCAGGAATGGCACTTTTGAAACATAAATAAATGGCCATCAAATGGCAAAAGTATATATACATATACACATATATAAACATTTTCACACATATACACACATATACACACATATATACATATGTGTGTGTGTGTGTATATATATATATATATATATATACACACACACACACTTAGACTCGGATTTTCTATAGCTAAGAAAGAGAACTCTGTATTTTAAATCATGCCCAATGTACTTATTATTGGTTATTTAAAATGCAATGATATAAATTATACAGATGAAATAATGATTAAGTATTAAAACAAGTTAGATTCAAAGACAATTTAGTCACATATATCATTTATCTCTACAAATAGCCTATTTGCTTGAATTTTATATAATTTGCATTTCTTACAGCCATTTGCCTTCCCACAATAGTTTCTTCCCAATTATCTTTGCAGAATGAAATACAGCTGAAATACAAGCCATCATAGCCTTTGGTTCCTTAAATGTTGTTCTTAGGTGAATTATTAGAAAATATGTGCTCTCTATGTACTATTGAGATATCCATGCTATTTTTCTGCAGCTATTTATCATAGGCCTCATTTCTCACGGTTTGCCATGCTTGTGAAAGGTTTTTTTGTCTCTAACTAAAATCAGAGTGAACCTGTGTAGCTGCCATATGTTAGGCATTTAAGTTTCTGAGAGCTTCAATAAGATAAGCATTTCATACCATGACTTCATATAGTCATGTATGCAAACATGAAATAAAAGTTTCATAATACATGTCCTGATTGTGCTATCCACTGAAAATTCATATTTCACCTTTTTGTTATTTAAATTGTTATCAAGACCCACTAGATGGAATTTTTGATGCACTGTTCAGATATGACCCATAATGTTCAAGACCACAGTTCTAAATTCTCTATTAGGGACTCTTGGCTAAAAAGCCAGCTGCCACATTTTCCCTTAGCCCTCCTGCTCATGCATTGCTCCCCTTCACTGACACACTCATTCGTTCATCAATAATACCTCTACCTCATACTATAGAACTAAGTTGAAAAATATTTAGTGATCTTTGTACTTTTGTTGGGACTGTCCAGGAACTGAATTTTTCAGAGGGTCAGTATGTGTGCCCTGGAATGGAGTGAGCAAATGGGCAGTATCGTTACTGTGAAATTGGATCACTTGTACAGTCATTTTAAAATTATTATTCCGATGTTGTTATGCTCTGTGGAGATTTTATTTGCCAATCCATGTAAACTGACAGGTGAGTTCCTACCTCAATTTTGCAAATGGCTTGTAATAGATACTGATAGGAAATGTATAATTGTCAGCTAACATCAATGATAAGTTGTGAAAAATAAGAGTGACATGTTTCAGCCAGAAGCTTTAGACATATTTCCCTCCTTAATACTTGATCCCATTAATTTGTTTTAATAAGTAATTCTGGAGTGGAAACAAAAATACAGGTTTTAAAAACTAAGTATCCCTATTGGATTCTTATCCACTTGCCCACGCCAAGTCCATTCACCTCTCTTTTCTCCTCTCTTCTAATACCAGGAAGGCTGACCCGAATCTTGTGCCTTCCTTAACTCCTAGTCCTCTGGCTTAGGAAGGGTGCTTGATCTGGGCAACGAGAGGCAATAACAGTGATGCAGAGGGTGGGAAGAGACAGTGAGAGGTCTACGTACTTCACCAATGTGTCCTCCTGGCTTTGGAGTGCTGTGCCTAGTACTAGCTACACCCACTAGGACTAAAAGTCCACTGGGAAGTCCCTTTGCCATGTTTCCATCACCCCTGTCTCTATTTCCTCCACTTGTCCTTTCATTACCAGTGATGGTCATGTGTCGCCATGTTTCTAGATTGGGCTAGCTCATCTTCTCTAACCCACACACCTCCAAATAGTCCTTCATTAAAATCTGTTCATATGAACCATCCAGGTGAATTTTTTATTCTTGCTAGGATTTGACTGACATAGTATTTTTTTCCTTAGCTTTACAAAAGTAGGTTCAAAGCATTTTTAGGACAGACTTGCCATCAGTATAGTCTTCTGTACTGCTGGAAAGTGACTGATAAAGAACATGTCCAATACACAGCCCCAGTGTCAAGTCCAGTGGCAGTATGGATGATCTGAGCTTTAACTCATTTTGCTTGTAACTGATTTTGAACTTCTTTTTGTCTTTATCATTATATCTTAAAAAGTTGAAAGAAGAGAGAAATGAGGTAATTCTTAAAATGTGGAATTGGTGCATTTTTATATGTGGTGTTTTTCCATTGTGGTGTTGCTGAAAGAATCTAACCTAGGTGATTAATCTAGTAGACATCAATGTGAACCTAAGTTATAGGAAGTACAGAAGTGATTCATAAACATGTTTATAACATTTAGTTGTTTTAAATACAGCAGAGGGTATTGATTCTGTGAATTCTAAGTAGGTTTCTGAATCACAACGGGTGTCTATGCTAGGTTTGCTTCCTAGTACCTCTGTAAAAGGATTAGCCTGCATCTCTGAATCTTCTTCTCTCCTCTCTTCCTCTTCCTCTCGTCTCTCTTGCGCACTCTCTCTCTCTCATTTGCATACATTTGTACTTAAGCACATACACAGACAGATAAACTATTAATGTGATTTATAAATGCAGATTTACTGGTTCTTTATTGACCTGGATTGTGGCCTTGTGCTTACAAATTTAGTGCTTTTTCTCAGTGAAAAGTCATTTTTTGTATAAATTAGCTGCTTACTATTAATAGATTCCAACTGTTGATGTAACTATTCTAGAAATCCTATCTTATATTTTTTTGTGTATTTTGCTTGATAGTATTAAATTTTTTTATGTGCACTGAACACATATGTATTTATTTTGCAAGATGTTATTTGGCTTAATTTCATATGGAAATAATAGAAAGAAAATTAAAATCAATGAAAGAGATTTAAATTAAATTGATGGAAATTCAGCATCTAGGGAACACAGGGAAACACATTGCAAAGGAGATGCTTCTAAGATAAATAAAATTTTACATGCAAATATTCCTGTGAGCAGTTGGGTATTAAATGCAGTCAAAAGTAAATATGTGGATCAATTGTGTCCATTGTATCTTCATACAAAATATAAATACAGCATGTAGAAATGGAGAAGCTGGTAGAGAAGGAGAAGTGGTAATACATTCTGCCTTCTGGCTAAGCTTGACACATTTTTTTAGTATAATAAATATTTGAACATAATTATTTTCTTGTGAAAATATCGTTTATAAAATTTTCAACAAATAATCTTCCAAATAAGGCATCATGTTTTAGTTTTATTAAATTTATTCATCATAAAAATATGGTTTTAAAGTATTGAGATATTTAGTGACCTATTTTAATTAATAAAATATTACTATTTTAAAATAAAGTTTAGCAAGATAAGATTTCTTGTGTACATTTTCATGATCTATATTGTTCCATATATGTTGTTTGATGTGAGTAATACTTTTATTTTTTGAACATTGATTTATATAGGTACTATTATTAAAAACCTTTCTATTCTCATATTTTAATATTAAACATTTTATCACTCCATTAAACATTTAATTGATATTTATTTTTAACCTTTGATAACATATAGTTAATATTAGGTTCATGTAAAAGCTAATAAATTTGTATATATGAATAGATTTTTGCCAATAATGTGGCTATGAACTTTTTTAAATTTAATACCATCATGAACTGTATCATGTATGATTAAGAACAGAGGTTCAGAGAAAGTACCAAAAAAAAAAAGGGGAAGACTTTATCAAGAGTTGAATGTCAGGAGAGTAAAACATTCTGCTACTATTTTTTCTAGGAAAGTACTAGAATACTTCCTTTTAAAATTTGTATTGTATTTTATTGGTTATGCTATTATAGTTGTCCCCACTTTTTCTCTCTTTAGAAGAAAGAGAGACCTCCGTCCAGCCCTCCTTCCCACCCTCAGGCAATCCTTGAATTGTTGTCTGTGTCCATGAGTCATGCATATATGTTCTTTGGCTAATTAGAATACTTCTTCATCGATAGCAAATCTGTAATTTTCTCCTACATGGTCTTTGACAGCTGTTGTCTTTCTTCCAATAGCTAATGAACCAGTATGTACTTTGGTTTCTTCCCAAAGTTTTATAATCATCATTAAGGAGTCTTATCCATCACATTGATTCTTTAAAGAAAGGATATTAGTTTTTAAAATCTAGCTTCAATGATTTGACTTTGGGTGGTGGGCATACTATTTATCATAGAAATGTACACTTGAAACCCATTTGACCCTGTTAACCAATGTCACTCCAATAAATTTAATAAAAAAGTAAAAATACAGCTTTATTTAAAGGTGTAAAAGAACAAAATAAAATGTGAGGAACATAATTTATAGTAATACCTACTCTCCCCTCATCTAAGTATCTTAATTTCTAAACTTCAGTGGCATTAGTTAGACCACAAAAAATTTGTGCATTTTTTACCAACTAACTTCCTTCCTTCCTTCCTTCCTTCCTTCCTTCCTTCCTTCCTTCCTTCCTTCCTTCCTTCCTCCCTCCCTCCCTCCCTCCCTCCCTCCCTCCCTCTCTCTCTCCCTCCCTCCCTCCCTTCATGCATACAAAAAGTATTTAAGATTCTGCTCTGTGCCAAGCACTGGCAAAGGGAAGTATTAGTGTGCAAAATTTACAAAGATCCCTAAGCTGATGGAGCTTCTATTTGAACAATTGCAGGGGGTTGGGCAGGACAGATATTGAAAATAAAAATACTGTAGTGGCCATAAATATATTAAGCTGCCTCCGTCAGGTTTTCTTTTCCACTTCCATTACCAGTCTATTAGTCTGAGCATTTATGCTTTTACAATTGAATTATTGCAATGCCTTCCTGCCTCTGTTCTTCCATGCCACGATGTAGAACACTGACAGATTAACCTTCTCAGAGCAACAGTTTCACAATGAAACGTACTTACTTAAAATATCCTCAATAAAGAAAGTCAAACTCTTAAAAATAAAATACTTCAGAATCCGTTCTGGGTCTTTGCTCTCTGATATAGCTCTGCTGAAGCTGAAGCAGTAATAATTATTATCCCACAATAAACTTTTCTCTTCCTCACCTCCAGAGCATAACCTGTTTCTTTTAACTGGAAACCCTTTTTTAATTCTATGTATTTTTCTAAATCTTTTAAAAAATATTATTTATTTTGACCAGTTTTAGGTTCACAGCAAAATTGAGAGGCAGGTACAGAGATGTCCCACACAGCCCCGCCCCACCCATGCACAACCTCCCCCATTATTAACATCATTCACAGAAACGACCTCTACTATCTCACTTATGCACATATGCTGATCAAAAAATTGGAGGGAATAAAAACTGAAAACAAGAAAATGAAATCTTCAGGTGCCAAAATCTAAAAGGAAATTTATCATGCTACCTAGGAGTGGACCTACGTAGCTTATGGATATACAGCTGTTCCTATATAAACCATAAATGATGGAGCATAATTCTGTGAAGAGGTCAGAATAAACACAATAGTGCTCAGACATAAAAGGTACTGAGCCTGAGCTTCATTTACAAATATAGTTACAGGAAAAACAAAGACCCACTGAAAAACTTTAGCCTGTTGGCCCACGGCTATGAGCACAGAATCAAATGAGTTTCAGAAAAATCTGTGATTTCTAGCCTTATAATGCAAATAGGTGTGTGATCTTAATTTTTGTCATACACATATATAGCTGAAATTCCTAAAGAAGAAATTAATAAAAAGCACTTAGTAAGTTAAGGGAACATAATATCCACCAGACTGCAAAATAAGTCAATAATAAAATATTACAAAAATAATTCAATAATAAAATATTCCAATGACATCATGTAGCATTCCAAAGTAATAGCAACTAAGGAACCATTTACACTAGAAGAATATAAATGATACCTTAAAATAAGAATTTTGAAGTGATGAAATAAAGAAATATGATTCACAGGCCCAAAAAAAGCATGTTAAAAAAGAATGCTTTTCAAGAGACCTGAATATAAATTCTAAGCAATAAAATGAATTTAGATTTTAAAAAACCTTCAGTGGGATGGATACACAGGTAGACTAAACACGACTGAGGAGAATGTTAATGTACACAAAGATGGGTCTGAGGTGATTAATCATGAGATGAAGAGAAAATCCTGGCAAAAGGAATGAGAAGTTTCTACACATCTGTTTGGAGTTTAAAGAGAGAGTTAAGAAAACTGTTTGAAGACATGTTGTCTAATGCTTTTTTAAAACCATAAACATGGTTAAGACTAAAAAATAGAATTATACATCCTGGAAATTATAAGTGAGACATATGTTTGTGATACTATAGAATACCAAATAAAAATGAAAAAATAAAGTCTTTAGGTTAATAGATTTACAAAGAAATAAAAATTAGACTGACAGACTTATCATCAGCAAAGCTATATATAGAACATAAAGCAATAATATATTTAAAGCACCAACATAAAAGAATCATTATCAATGTTAATTTCAACTCCAAGCTAAATTGACATTTAAGAATTAGAAAAAAAAATGGTATTTTCCAGACCTATAAAAAACAAGAGTTTTACAGCTCCTTATTGAAAGAACTACAAAAGTTGTACTTCGGCCCCAAAGCCAAATTAACATTCATATATATATATATATATATATATATATATATATATATACACATAATGCATACACACACACACACACACACACACACACACACGTAAATGCAAAGTTGAGTCCAAAGTTGGGAAAGCATGACGGTCAAATCTAAATAATTATTGAGTTGAAAAATTAAGAATGATACTATAAGGGGATGATTAACATAGATAAAAATATAGGATAATTCTAAAATAAAAGATAAAAATTGAGTGGTATTTCAGGGTAAAGTACAAGTATATTTAGGAGGGAGGACAATGGAGGAGACTCTGTGTGGGAGGCTAAAGATATTAATGAATATTATGCTGTGTTGAAAATTTTTGAAGTGAATTGGTGTGTTTAAAGTATATAATAGAATATATATTTTCCAAATTATTATGGGGGCAAGGAAAGAAATTACGATTAATCTTTTAGAAGGCAAGGTAGGGGGAACAAAGAATAAAAAGTAAGATTTATGTACATATTTTAATTATGTGTCAGTATAGGTAGATCTTCAGTAACAATGTTGACTGAAAGCAGAAAATTGCTGAAACATTAACAGATATACACTGTTGCTTGTTTATGAGTGCACAGAGGACCTATGCTGACGATTTATGTTGTCAGAGGGCGGGGAGGGCAGACTGGATGAAAGAAGGTGAAGTGGTTAGCCAAAGAGCGTATATGCATAACCCACAGACAACAGTGTGGTGATGACCAGAGGGAAGGGGAGGGAAAGGATGGGGAGAGGTGAGCAAAAAGGGGGGGGGCACCTGTAATAGTGTAAACAATAAAAATAAAGAAAAAAAGATTAAAATGTTTTAAACATGAATTGGAAGGATGTACACCCAAGAGAAGATGTAAAATGGAATTGGAAAACTGGAAACTCACTTTATATTTATAGTTAAATATTTATAAAATTACTTTTTGAAATTCTCTGTGGTTAAATTTTTTTCTAAAAACCAAGATAGGAAGAAGAAACCATACTAGTTCCATCTTTGGTGTCAAGTAAGTGACTTTCTACTTACTACTCTTTAGTTTTAAAGTAAGTTGCCCTAAATTGTCTCCCAAGGTTCATTTAATCACAGTACATTTTGCAGAATATGAATAACGTTAAGAATTTACCAGCATTGAAACAATTTCCCTCAGGAGAATTTGTTTTGCATTTGCAAGAAAAAATGCACAATTTCTATCAGTATTGTAAAACCTCAGATAACATAATTTGTGACTGTAGTATTCTAAGTAATAAAATATTAAGTATCCATGCCTATTCTTTTTTTCTTGAAGGTAGAAGGTAGGATTTTTATTTTATTTTATTTTATTTTATTATTTCTATTGTTGTCCAATTACAGTTCTTCCCATTTTTCTGCTATAACTCTCCCCTGCCCTACCTATCCCCACCTCCCACATTCAATCCTCCCCTCCCCCTGGCCCATTCTCTTTGTCCTTGTGTCCTTTATACATGTTCCTTTACTTGACTCTTCCCCATCTTTCCCTGTTATGCTCCTTTGCCCTCCCCTCTGTTTAGTCTTTATTTCCACGTCTCTGGTTCTATTTTGCTCACTTGTGTGTTTGTTCATTATGTTCCTCTTGTAGGTAAGGTCATATTGTATTTGTCTTTCACTGCCTGTCTTATTTCACTTAGCATAATATTCTCCAGTTCCACCCATGTTCTGGTGAAAAGTAGGATCTCCTTCTTTCTTTCTGCTGCATAGTATTCCAATGTGTAAAGGTACCACAGTTTTTTGATCCACTCATTTACTGATGGGCACTTAGACTGTTTCCAGCACTTGGCTATTGTAAATAGTGCTGCTATGAACATTGGGGTGTGTAGGTTCTTTGGACTTGGTGTTTCAAGATTCTTAGGATATAATCCCAGCAGTAGAATTGCTGGGTCAAAAGGCAATTTCATTTTTAGTTTTTTGAGGAAATTCCATACTGTTTTCCACAGTGGCTGTACCAGTCTGCATTCCCGCCAACACTGGACTAGGGTTCCCTTTTTTCCACAACCTCGCCAGCACTTGTTGTTTGTTGATTTATTAATGATGGCCATTCTGACCTGTGTGAAGTGGTATCTCATTGTGGTTTTAATTTGCATCTTTCTGATGGCTAGCGATGCTGAGCACCCTTTCATATGTCTCTGGGCCCTCTGTATGTCCTCCTTGGAGAAGTGTCTGTTCAGGTCCTTTGTCCATTTTTTTATTGGGTCGTTTGTCTTCCTTGTGGAGAGTTGTGTGCATTCTTTATATATTTTGGAGATCAAACCCTTGTCCAAGGTATCATTTACAAATATATTTTCCCATGTGGTTGGCTCCCTCCATACCTGTTCTGACAGTCTCCAACATAATGTGTTGTGCAGGAATGACCTCTGAAGAGCTCCCTGGTTGGATAGAGCACTTGAATTGCTCCAATTGCCCTGTGCTTGTTCTCACCTCTTCTCTTTGCTCATCCCCACTGAATCCTTTTGCTACCTGGGTAATTCTCAGTCATGTTTTGCCTTCCTATCTTGTCCTATTGCTAGTTGAGGACAGAATCGATGGAGATGAGACTGGCACTGGAAAGGTGAAAAGGAAGAGAAGGACACATTAAGAATAGCTCTCATTTAAAATCTATTTGTGCTAAAGCCCAGGGATGATGACCCTTAGGCAGCAGTCACTGTCTCATTACCTTGATCCTCAAGGGTCTAAGAGTCTACTTAAACTCCTTTAATGAGAAAAAAGTCTTTAAAACCATTGGAGAGGTATGATATGCCCATGATCTTTACTTGATCTTCTGTGCTTTTTCTCAGTCTCCTGAATCTTTCCCCAATATATCTGATGAAATTTCTCAATTCCAAGTTTCTATTACCCAATTTGGAATTCTGAGTGAATTTTCCATTAACAAAAAATAATAATAGAGGCTTTGGTAACTTGAAGTTAGTTTTATTTTAGCTATTATTTAATAAATGCTGAATAGTCTTAGCCAGTTTGTTGTTAATCAAGAAAACTGACCTTTTTGAGTCAATTCTAAATTTTAATAACTAGATTCATGCCACTCAGAATTGCACAATTTAGGACAAAAAAGAATCTGCTTCATTAATTAGACAGAACTTGCTAGATAAGTTTCCATATGTCCTGGAGAGGAGATTATGACAAACATATACTCCATAATGGCTTGTACCAATGTGATATCTCACTTTTCTGAGATTCAAGAATTGGCTATTCTATAATGCTCTCTCATAAGCATGAAATTATGGTATTTAAACTCTTCATTACTAAAAAAGTGAGCATATAAAACTACTTAAAATAACTTCTTTGATATGTAATATATCAAATAGATTTTAAGTCCAACATTCAATTTCTTTTTGTTTCTCTATGGTAGTATTACTTTTCCAAAGTTTATAAAACTTCCAAATCTATATTAAAAGTTCAGTCACTAGAAAAGTTCACCAATTGACTACTAGAAGTTTTGGATCAGTAAACATAAACTCTAAATTAACTTTATTTACCCCTTATTATATCATGGTATATAGAGGAATCAAACCACTTTTTTATAGTGATTTTCAGTGAAAATGCAGAGGGATGGTACTTCAGACACAATTTTTTAGATATTTTTAAAATATCTTTTTCTTTAAAAAGATCTACAGAAAAGTATTGTATTATTTTTGTGTGATATGATTCAATTCTTTGTTTATTCACATTATTATGTCAAATTGGGGCAGTGTTTATTTCAAATATGTAAAAGAGTTGCTCCTTGAAACAAAAATTGTCAGCAGATTATTTCTATCCACCTGAGTAGAAAAATTACAGGTGTTAATTTTTAATTATCTTTTTTTGAGTACAGAATACATTACTAGGTTTGGCATTGAAATAACTCAAAACTCTTCTGAAGCTTGGTACTTAGATTCATTCAGGAACTCATTAATTAACCTGTTTAACTCCCCCTTTATTTGTTTTTATTATGATTCTACTTTTTATGCATTAATACAATCTCATTAAACTTATAATCACTAGTCATCTTTCTATAGGGGATTTATTGTGTCCATTATCACTTGCCAATTCAGGAAATTACACAATGGTGGAAATTACTCTTCTTGAACATTTCCTGTAAGAATAGCCAATTATAAGAACTTGGTGTCAAGAACTATTTCTTGACACTTATGTTTTCAGTGGCCTTTACAAATAGAAATTAACTGTAAGAATGTTAGATTTGGGATGAAAAAGGTTAAGAAATCAAATAATCTTGATCTTCTATTTAATGGACGAAAAAACCATGAAACTCACCTAGAGAGAAGATGGGTTTAAGTTTATGTAAAAAGTTCATACAAATGGTGGCTTCATCCAAAAATTTTGAAAATTTATATGTGTGTGTGTGTGCATGCATGCATGCATGTGTGTGTATATAAATACACACACATATATGTATATAATTTTCCAGGAGGTATTCAGCCATGTAATATAAAAATAGACATTTATTGAAGAAGATACAAGAAACATTGTACATAGGACAATGACACCTCAGTCCCCTTCAAAGTCGGCAACATGGGACCTCACACAGTTCTCCTAGTTGCGGTCAGCTTCCCTGTCATACTTTCCTGAATCTCATAGATGGTCTGAAATCTCTTGTGTTTCAAAGATGATTTTAATTTTTGAAAAGCCAGAAGTTGCAGCATGCCAAATCTGGGCTGTAGAGAGACTGAGTCACTTGGATGATTTGATGTTTTGCCAGAAAATTCTGCACAAGATGTGATGCATGAGTGGGCACATTGTTGTGATAAAGCTGTCAATTACCAGTTGACCATAGCTGCAGCATTCTGATAGCCTGAATAATTTCCATGGAGAAATGTTCAAGCTTAATGCAAAATTGGATGCAGATTCATTGTTCTACTTGCTCAGTCATTTTGAATGTGATGGCCACACAGTACACATGCTCATGCAATGGTGTCTACTGCATCCACTGACTAGTACAGTGAAGTCATCATTGTTTATACATGCACATTCCAGTCCACCTTGGCTGCCAGGTCACATCAACGTTGTGCAAACTGTTCTTTTAAACTTGTTATATTAACAATGGCTCAGTTTTTTCCAGAGAGGATATATATCTATAATATAGATGAACTGTCCTCTGTTAGAACATTTGGTACAGGGCAGATATATAATTTTTAGTTTGTTAGTTTTCTGCTTGTCACTGAATTTGAATTCACAGTGTGGTTTTTGTTCTATTTCATGATAATATTCAAGAACTTAATAACATCAAAGAGTCCTGCTAAATTAATTCATTTGAATGGGCAATTTTATCTCTCCTGTGCTACATTCTAAATTGCTAAAATCTTCCCTGTATCTCTGGAATCCCCCCCACACCCCACTTCTCAGTAAGTTGAAGGTGAATGATTGAAGAGGTCCTAGTAACCCATAGGTATCCAGATGGTAGTGAATGGCCTTTGATCAGATTCTTATTATACTGCGATTAGAATGACTAAGTGATGGAAATTAAGTACTGTAATAAAATGTTCTCTAATCCAAATTCAAGCAGGTAGAAAAACTGATGTTAGTTTTTGATTTTGGCCTGCACCCACACATGTTAAAGATAGCTATGGAAAATCAATCTGAGGGGTTTTATTTTAAGGTTTAACTATTAGTAAAATTAGAATCATATTTCAAAGCTGTTTTTCTGATAATTGCTTGAAAGAAAAAGACAACATAGATTTGATTCAGATAGAATATGACATCAATTGGGTACATTTATTTTAACATTTAAGATTGCTTTTACAACTTAGTTGAACACTTTTAAAAATAACAAACTCAGCCCTGGCTGGTGTGGCTCAGTGGATTGAGTGCTGGCATGAAAACCAAAGGGTCACTGGTTCAATTTCCAGTATAGGGCACATGCCTGCCTGGACTGAGGACCAGGTCCCTAGTAGGAGGTGCACAAGAGGCAGTCACACATTGATGTTTCTCTCTGTCTTTTCCCTCCCTTCCTGTCTTTCTAAAAATACATAAGATCTTTTTAAAATTTAAAAAAATAAAAATAACAAACACAACTGAATGTTGCAAAATGATATATAATGCATACAAACAGCAATGGAAAATAAATGTTGGACATCCAAGATGACAGAGGAGTAAGTGGAAGCATTGCTAACCTACTTCCAGAACCAATCTGGGATTATAACTAAATTGTAGAGAAATCATCCAGAATAACCAACTGAACACTAGCTGGAGAGAAGCGTTATAACCACAGACAGACAGTAGAAAGCACTTCACCACAACGAGACGAGACTGGTAGACAGTGCGGAGGATGTGCAAGAGGGCTGCTTGCTTGGGCTCCCATGGGCAGCAGCTGAAGATCTGGAGGACTATTTCAGCAACTGGGGGTTCCCCTGAGAAGTGTGGGGGTCTAAAATCTACTCTGGGCTCTCCAGCTTACAGCACCAGAGTTGGAAAGGAACCCAGATAACATCCATCTGTGAAAATCAGTAAGGTTTCTGTCTGCCAGAGAGAGACAGCTGGACACTCAGAGAGCCTCTTAAAGGGCCAACACATATAATTTTGTTTGCAGCCACTTACCCTGAGCTCTGGCAGAGAGAGGGCAGAGTGGACTAGAGATACTTGAGGAGAGCCTGGGGTTGGTGGCTCTACAGAGAGAACTGAAGGAACAGCCACCAGGTTCCCTGTTCTGAGTCATTCCCCATACTGCAGAAGCCATCTTTCTCAGGCAGAGCACTCCCCTCCATGTGGCATCAACCTGAGGGGAAGCAATAGCCCTGCCTGCAGGAATTACTCTGCCCCATCCTTTAGAACTTAAACCTGGCTGCTGATTACAGCTTGATTAGTTTAATAACTGATTAGCTTTGACTACTTCCCAAAATGGGAAGACAAAGAAACAGACCCCAAATGAAAGAACAATAGAATTCTCCAGAAGAAGAACTAGATGAAATGGAGGCAAGCAGTTTATTAGACAGAGAGTTTAGAGTAATGATTATAAGGATTCTCAAAAGCATGAAAATACATGTCACTGGCACTTAGAATTTGCATCACTTTGTAAAAGTTGATTTAGTGGGGATGGCTTAAATACTCTTACTCTCAAATGTTTTGAAAACAAATAATTCTTATGATTGAATAAACAGAAAGGATAATATTAGCTTATACATGTATACTGAGTATTTAAGTAGAACTGTTAAACTGTGTGCTATAAAACATTGCCCTTCACTAAGATATATTTTGAAGACATGAGAAAGTTGTCACACACTCAAGCACAGAGATGGCTTGAGCTCTTCTGATGAAATGATGCATTCTTGAGTTACAACTCTGACCCCCATGACTATGTTCTTTGTGGCTATTCAGAGCAGCACTTCTTCCCTCTCTATTTTCTAGTGACACTGCCAACTGCACAGGAGCACAACCGCACTGTACTTAACTTGCCACAGGTTGGTATTGTGCTTCCTCGCCTGATTGGGATCCTCAGTCAGCTGTCTTTACAAGAAAACAAACTTTCTTGTAAAAGACTTGTAATTTTTATGTGACCATAAAAGAATGATATTTTGTGATAAATAGCACCATTTTCTTTTAAATTTTACTACCAGAGAGCTTCCAATAGTCTTTAAAAATAGTGGTAACGATGGAAACAAATCTTAATGGCTCAACGGCCACTCCTAGTTTTTTAGTCTTTCCAAAGCACAATAAAAATCTAGTTTTCAGTTATAAATATGGTATAGATCATGGATTATCTTTGCCTCAGACATATAGGTAGAAATACAAAGCATGGTAAAATGTAAAAAAAGGTATGCCCTGTATGAGTAATTTTTCTTTCTATAGTGCAAACCTATGACCTGCATGTAATTCTGTTTTAAATCTACGTCTTATAGTAGCTAACGCCCCACTAAAAATGCATATTTGTTATGTTCATATGATTTTAAAATATACTGTAAAATATATTGTGAGTAGAGTAATAATAAATAAAATAAATGAAGTCATATTGTGAGATATTTGATCATTGTGAATAACAATATGAATAATTTAGAACTTAAAATACACCTCAACAGAATGGAAATTATACAAATAGGAGACTCGTATTTCCTCTTCACTAACCAGTTTCCACACACCAACTTTATAATTTTATCATGAAAATAGTGTTTTTCTCCTCTGAGGATTGGAAAGTTGTAAATAAGGAGAAGAAAAAAGGAATAATTTCCTCTCATATTTATTCAGCTTTGCTTAGCATTTTACACTAATACATTTTAGAGACTACAATGACTAAAAAAATTTATAAATTTGAATGTAGAAGCCAGAAAGAATTGCTGTATTATACACTGAATTTGAATAGGCAATCAAAATGTGAATTGATAACAATCACATTGTTTTCTACTGGAAATGTCCATTATTCTGTAATGAGTAAACACAAGAACATGCCCACCAATCAGACAGTGAGTAAAAAGCTAGCTGTGATTTCCTCTGACACCAGAAAGCACTCCCGGGGCAGGAGCACCCAAGACTAGGCAGAGCTCAGAAGAGGTCAGCAGTGTCAGTCTGTACATCTGTGCAACAAACCTTAATAATTAACTGCTTCGCAGATCCTACTGTATTTATAGGTACAGAGCTATCACAAACTACAATTTTATACCTGAATAAAAACTCAGCTATAAGATTTTAAAGAATATCTCATCCTTATGTTTCCCATTTCTGGGCAACAGATGTACATTATACAGCGTTATGCATTACAACATATTTTCATCTCTTTGCTATGAATCGAATCAGTCTGTGTTTTCAAAGTGATGGATTATGGATGTGGTCATAGGACTCCCGTGGACTCCCAGATTGTTAGAGTGGGTGTTCAGGGACACAGATTTAGGAGTTTGGGCCATCAATTATTTAACCTAGTCACTTAAGAAAACTTTATTTTCAGGATAGGAGACTGTAATTCTATTTATTTAAAAAGGTGTGATACCCCCTGGATATTTGACTTAAAAATTTATTAGAAGATATTTTCTATTTTTTATAATGCTCTGGGTGACAGGCATCACTGTTTTGATGTTGTTAGTACCATGTGGAGAGTACTTGTCAAATTTTAATATGTAACACTAATGTGACATTTTTAATGTTTTGTAGGGCAGCTTATATTTGAGATACTTATGATTTTAAAGGTAAAATGGTGACTGCTCAAAGTAA
The DNA here is from genome assembly GCA_028533065.1 of Trachops cirrhosus. NCBI lineage: Eukaryota > Metazoa > Chordata > Mammalia > Chiroptera > Phyllostomidae > Trachops > Trachops cirrhosus. The sequence continues at coordinate 99,032 of JAPYXV010000067.1, read as the reverse complement.
TCACCCCAGTAGTTAACATACTGTAGTTTTTCTTTTTTTGTAAAATAAGTCTACAAACAAATTTTGTGCCAACCTTTTTGGCACAAACTAATGTCATGCTTTACATTTTTATCACTCATCCTACTACTAACTCTACGCTTTTATTATTTATGTTATTGTTGTTTTTATTGTTTCTGAAAAATTTAGTACATTTTTCTGTTCACCAAACTATTCATAGACAAAGTCATTAATCTAAAGTCTTTCTTACCCCTAATTTGCAGCAGTTTCTCCTCAGTGACATGTGTCAACAAGATACTTGTTAGAAAAGCACTAACTCATGGGTGTGAAGGTGGTGAATGAAGTCAGAAAGCAGAGACTTGTTTGGAACCCTTCCCCACAATCCTCGCTTGTACATACATGAGAGTTCCCTTATTAAAGAATGACAAGAACCCAGGAAAAGATCTGTGGCCCATTTGGTTTGCTCTCAAGCTTCTCTTCCAGGACAACACTCTTTACTCTCTTAGCTCTGAGTCTCACCTACTTGTTGAAAACACCAAAAAAACCTTGCTTCAGATTCTTTCCTGAGTTTCAAACCCATAGACTCGGTGCCTCTCCTACCTGATACCAAGCATTTCCGTTGGCAATAATCCCAAATCCCTGCTGCCTCATAAGCCCCCGCCCCCAAATGTACTTGAGCTTGCTGCAGCCTCCTGAGTGGAATGATTTGGTCTTGAACAGATCTGTGGTAACACCACTCTTCCCTGCTTTAGTATTTTCAAATCTGTACTCCAAACTCATGCTCTCTTGTTGTCGCCTATCTCCCAGCATATTATACAGTTACTACTGTCTCAGGAGAGATTTCTACACCTTTTCAATCCATTGTCTTTCCAAAGCACATGTACTCTACTTATAATTTGAAAACAAAAAAAAAAATGAAAAACACCTTGGTAACTGCCTTGCCCACAGGATCCGTTTTATGCTCCTAGGAATGGTGCTTTCCCAGTCGGCTTCCAAACTACCTTCCCAAAGCCATTCCCTGCTCTATCTAAGCTTCTACAACACTCCCACACCACCATCTAATAATGATTAATACTTTTTATATAGTTCTTTGAAAAAATAAATATAAATTGTCTCTTTGCACATGGTTCCTCCTGCCATGTGCTTTGCTTCTTTTCTGTCACCCAGAATCCAATCCAAGTATTACTTCCTTCTTTTACCATATACTGTGGATCTCACTCTATAAAGCAACAGTGCTTTTTACAATTACCTTTATACAAATAATTGTTTTTATAATTATTTACAATCCCTGTGTAATTATCGGCATGTCATTTAATCTAAGTTTCACTTTTCTCATTTTCAAACTTGCAATTATATGATTGCCTCTGTTATAGGTATATGAAGATTGGAGAGAATAATGCTTGCCAAACAAAATGCCTAGCACACAGTAGTGCCAAGTGATGCTAATGTGCTTTTCTCTGTTAGACATTTTATTACTCTAAAAAACTGATAATTTCTGAAATAAAAGGTAATATTTATATTTGCAACTGCAGGAGATGTCTTCATTACTGGCACATAGTATGTACTCAATATATTTTTACAATATAGGGAATTATTACTCCTTAATACTTCTATGTTGCTAATTTAGAATCTTGCTTTTTCTTTTCAGAAAGTGTGGATTATACAAATATTAATGTAAACTAGATAATCTCACTATTAAGAAGTTATTTAAAACACTTTGCAAACCACTACACATAAGAGATACCTATGAAATAGAGCATCCACTCAATTGTTCTGCTTTTTGTTGGAAATCTTAGTGATCACTCTTCTAGCATGCTTATTTTGCAAATACTAATATCCACCAATTCAATTACAAGTCTACCAAGTCTATATGTTGTCTGAGGCCCACACTATAAAAAAGATAATCATTTACAGTTTTAAACCCAAGCCTATATTATGCCTTTGCTTAATTAATCCATCCCATTAATGTCTGATCCTACCTAATTATCAGTATGGAGCTAAGGAGAGTGATCTAATTGCAATTAAATAGAAAAACAATAAGTGGTTATTGAATGCAAAGAAAGAGTCCCTCCTTTACCTGGTCTGCCTTTATTTCCATGTGCCTAGTTTCTCTGGGTATCATGCTGCTAGGCTACAATATAGAGGTTATTGCATCATAAATGCTCTGCCTACTTCCGCCATGGACCTTCATTCTGCCCACAGCTATTGTCAGCACAGCAGACCTAGTGCTTCCTTTAAAGGATACATCGTATCACAGTGCTGCTCTATTTAAAACGTTCCAATGATTCCTAGTTGAGTTGGAGTAAAAGCCAAAGGCTGCTCCAGCCATGCTGACCTCTGATGTTTCATGGACACAGCAGGCATAGTCCCAGCACAAAACCTCTGCCTTTGCTACTTCCACTCCCCAGGAAGCCCTTCGTCCAGACTTCTCATTCACCCCGTAAGTTTTAGCTCACAAATCAGGCCTTTCCTGATTTGACCCTATTTAAAATTTAAAATTGCTACCACCTTTAGCATTTTTATTTCCTTTTCTTTTTTTATGGTTTAATATAACACGCTTCTCACATATTATTTATATAGCACATTATCACATATTGAGTATTCAATATAGCACATCAAAACATATTAATTTTACTTTTTGTCTGTTGTCTATTACTCTCCTACCACTAAATTTTTAGCTCACTTCACGCAAGGATTTTTATTAATTCAGTTAATTCTTAATCTCTGTGCAGATATATTATAGGTTGTCAATAAATATTAAATGAATGACTTAATCAAAAAATGCAAAAGTAAATTAATAATTAAGCTTAAGTATGGTCTAGGTTTAAGTTATCATGTATTTCTGTACAATCACTAATAATAATAATCAAATGCATAACAATTAACATATTTGTAACTCCTTAGAATTGATAAATTAATGAACTAGTAAATTCTATATTAAAAAATTAAATAATATTAAATAGAATATGAGAGAATAGTTAGATGATCTTAGTTTTTGCCAATAGTTTAATGCAACAAAAGTCCCAGATTTATAAAAGATTAGATATTTTTTCTGAATAGACATTTATATATATGATAATAAAAATATATTAAAAATATAAATAAAATCTGAAGACCAATGTTAGATTTCAAAGTTATAATGTTCATCGCAGTTTAAAGGTAAGGAGTATATAATAATTTTAAAATCAGATTTACAAGGATTGTGCAGAAAGTATCCAGCCATATACTATGAAAAATACAGACATTTATTGAAGAAGATACAAGATACAAGAAACATTGTATATAGGACAATGACACCTCAGTCCCCTTCAATGTAGGCGCCTTGGGACCTTACATACTTCTCCCAATTGCCATCAGCTGTCCCATGCCCATCTTGTTTTCTTGAATCTCATCAATAGTCTGAAATCTCTTCCCTTTTAAAGTGATTTTAGTTCTGGGAAAAGCCAGAAATCGCAGGGCATCAAATCTGGGCTGCTGGGGAACTTAGTCACCTGGGTGATTTCATGTTTTGCCAAAAAACTCTGCACAAGACGTGATGCATAAGCAGGCATGTTATTGTGATGAAGCTGCTAATTGCTAGTTGCCCTTAGTTGCTGCCTTCCGAATCATCGGAAGTTTCCACAGAGGACTATTCAAGCTTAGTACAAAATTTGAGGCAGATTCATTGCTCAACTTGCTCAGTAATTTTGAATGTAATGACCACACAGTACACATGCTCGCTGCTCACTCAACAGGGTCTGCCACCTCCACTGGCTAGTACAGGGAAGTTGTCATTGTTCACACAAACACATTCTAGTCCTCTCTCCTTGGCTGCCAGGTTACATCGATGTCACATAAACCATTCTTGTTATATTAACAATGTCTGAATTTTTTCCCGACAGGCCTCATTTTTGTGGTATAATTAATTTTAAAAATTGATCCTGTTTAAAGTGGACAATTTGATGTTTTGGCATGTGTATGCATCAATAAAACAATCACTAAACTCAAAGTAATGAATATCTTTACCCCAAAAGTTTTCTTATAGCCTTTTGTAAAAAGCCCTTCTTCTCAGCTATTCCCCTGGCCCACTTACTGTCCCAAGGTAATGCTATGGACTGGATTGCATTATACCAATATTCAGTCTTCCAACTCATGACATGGTGCATCTCTTCATTTATTTAAGTGTTCTTTAAAACTCTCAGTAAAGTTTTGGAAATGTCAGTGTACAGGTCTTTCACATCATTTGCAAGATTATAGCTATTTCATTTTATGTTATTGTAAAAATGTTTTTAAATTTTCAATTTCTAATTATTTGCTTCTAGTACATAAAAATAAAATTTATTTTTCTATATATATTTTACTTCATACAGTGTTCCTGAATTTACTCACTTATGTCTTCCAATAATGTTTTAGTAAATTATATTAGATTCCTTACATAGATGCATCTGTCCCCTGTTCTGTGAACAAAGGCAGATTAACTTCTTTCGTTCCATTCTGCATGCCTTTTATCTGTCATTTGCCCTTGCCCATTAGCCAGAACCTCCAGGATAGCACTGAACAGATGTGGTGTGAACGGATTTGCCTTTATCCTGATTGTAGGGAGAACAATTCAGTCTTTCATCATTAATATGTTAGTTGTAGGTTTTTCATACAGACTTTTTGTCAGGTTAAGCAAGTTTGCTTCTATTTCTATGTTGCTGGGGTGTTATTTTATTTTATTCTACACTATTTTTTTGGAGGAACAAATATCCTATACCCTTCAAATTTCTGAGATTCTAGAGCATTAGTATTTCTTTTGTATATGTTTGGTAAAGTTTATAAATGAAGACACCCAAGTTTGAATTTTTCTTTGTGAAAACATTTTAAACTATGAATTCAATATTTTTTAAAAAGTGCTATGTTTGCTATTTATTATGTATAGCATCTTAACTTTGGTAGCTTCTGTCTTTCAAAGACTTTGTCCACTTTATCTAAGTTGTTTAGCTTTTTGGTATAAAATTGGTCATAGTAGCCCCTTATTAGACTTTTAATATTTGTATAATCCATAGTAATATTACCTATCTTGTTCCTGATATTAGTAATTTATATTTTCTTTTTCCAGTTCATTTTTTCTAATTCTTATTTATCTTTGGTGTTCATTTTGGATAATTCTATTACTATGTTTGTAATTTCATTCATCTTTTTTTTTTCCTGCAGTATCTATCATGACCCTATCTAATGTATTTTTCATTTGACATATTGTAATTTTCATCTCTAGAAATTCAGGTTAGGCTCCCCCCATATCTACTTAACTGTCTCATTAAATAGAATACAGTTTATAAAAACTATGTTAATATCTTTGACAGTGTATTCTAACACGTGTATGCATTCTGGATCAGTTTCAATTCATTGATTTTTTTTCCTCCTGATATTTGATCATATCTTACTTTTCTTTGCTTGCCTGGTAATTTTAGATTGGTTGCCAGATGTACATATTACCTTATGAAGTGTTGAATTTTCTTATTACTGTAAATATTCATTAACCTTAGTTGAGTGCTATTAAGTTACATGAAAACTATTTGATTCTGTCGTATCTCACCTTTTAAATTTATTAGACAAGACCAGAGAACTATTTAATCTAGGGTCAATCACTTCCCACCAATGACAGAAGACTCTGCTGAGTACCTTTCCTAGTATCTCATGAATTAAGTTTTCCAGTGTAGTAGGTTGGTCTCCACTCCTGGGCCCATGTGAACAATGTGGACTGTCCCCTGCAGCTGTTTCTGTTGGTCTTTTTCTGGACCCAGGTAGTTTCCATTCACACAGGCACCAAATAGGACTCTGTTGAATACTCAAAAGGGTTTCTCTTTAGTGTTTTAGAGTTGTCTATGTTTGCATCTCTTCATTACTCTCCCCTGGGAGTTCTAGCAGCCTTGGTCTCCCTGGGCTCTCACTGAGGTCTCTCCGCCTGAAGAAGTTTCCTAGGCTCTGTCTGGATTGTTCCTCTGTATCATGGCTTTGAGGCATCCTCAAAGCAGGAATCACGAACTCGCCTCGATTGTTTCCCATCACCCAGGGATTTCTCTCCTTAGTTGCCTAAATCCAGCGCTTTGAAATTACTGGATTTTTTTCAATTACAATATATTTTCTACTTTTTTTGTTGTCTCTAGATAGGAAGGTAAATTTGTTCCCATTTATTCCATCTTGGTTTGAAACAGAATTCTCTACAAAGATTTTTAAAAATGACAAATAACCCTGTGGAAAAAAATGAATAGGCTTTTTAGAAACACAGAGACCCAAATGGCTGATAAAAAAGTTATTTGTCATAGAGTACAATTTTTCCCATATAGATGGAAAATAAAAGAAGATGACTTTCTATTGTTAGCAAATTTGTGGAAAATAAGCACTTTAATATCCTGTTGATAATAGTGTGAATAATACAAACTATTTTGGAAAGTCTGACAAAATATATTAAAACTTTTTTTAAACCGCCCCCACACCATTTGACACAGTGATTCCTTTTCAGAGACTCTAACCTCAGGATTAAAAGAAACCACATAAGAGAACAATAATCATATCACTGTAGTCACAAAGCAGTGGATGGCTCCTAAACATCCATAAATAGGAGAACTGTCAATTGTATTAGTAAACTACCCAACCATGTTACTAAGTTCTGTTTCATCGACCTTCACAAGGAATGGCCATAATATATTGTTCAGTTAAAAGAGAAGTTTGCCAAGCAACATGAATAATATGATCATTAAAAAATAGATCAGTTAAATGAACTAACAAGCAAAATGGAAACAGACTCAGAGAGCAGGCTGACAGCTCTGGGGGTGGTGTTGAGGAGTGGAAAGAGCATAAAGAAAAGAACTCAGGGACAAACATAACAGTGCAGTGATGGTGGGGGGCAGGTGGTGGGGGTGGAGGAAGGTGTAGGGGGGACAGGTAGTAATGAAGAAATACAATAAAAATAACCTATTTAAAAATTAAAAAACAAATACATACAAATTTAGTAATAGAAAAAAGAATGGACAAGTGAAAGGATAAACATCATGTATTTAACTTTCAAAAGGTATTTCAGAGCAGTGTCATGGAAAGACTATTAATATTTTTTATTATTTATCTTTGTGTCAAATTACTTGTTACACTAAGCAAGTGTCACCTCAACATTAAAAATAAAAATTAATTCAATTTTAAAATCGCAGGAATGTTGCCAACCAGTGTGCAATGTAATTCGCTAATATTCACATACATATTTAAAGAAAATCAATAAAGAAGGCCACTTCAATGTGTATATAATGAAATCTGGGAAGGTAAGAGAATATACCATTTATCTAGAATTGCAAGTGAAGTTACTTAGCAGGTGAATGAAATAAGAACATTGGCCAATATGGACAATTTAACATTTATTATGAAAATAAGACACTGGAAATTATAGGAGCATTTAAAAAAAACACTTTAACATGTTCTGTAGCCTTAACCTGTGTTGATTATTACCTGAGGATATTACCATGCAATTTTAAATGAGACTACTGATTTGTACCAATGAACTGATATTTTATGTTTTCCTCGTTTATACATTTCTCCTAAATGAATTGAATTTGAAAAATTTTCCTGAGTATTCCTTTTCTTTGCCTTTTTATTTAAAAAAATCTGATTTTGAACTGGGTAATGCCTCCTCCCCGTAACTCTTTTGGCTTTTGTTGACATTTTATTAATTTTTACTTTTATGAAGTAATATACATGAAGCTTCTATTTTATCATAGGTATTTCACTTTCTTTCCAGCTTTTCACTTCCATTCCTACAAAACCTTCTCTTAAAACTCAATATTTTTGTTTTATTCATTTTCCCATAGACCTTCATTTCATAACAATATTATGATCATTAAGTCTAAATATGCTCTGGCTGAAGATTCATTTAGGACTGGATCTTTTCCAGATACTCAGTCAATAGCTTCAGTCTTGACTCTTGGTTAAATGTACTGTACAAAGAAGCAGCCCTTGTGATAGCCACTGATTTGTGGCTATCAATCTTTCTGAATTCATCAAATCAGGGTTTGCCTGTTTCTCACCCAAGGCCATAACCTTTCAAGGACAAATAGCCAAAAACAAATTTATCATATTTATCATAAATTTATAAATTTACTGTAGTTCAAAGATTCTTTACCACTTTCGAAAACTATGGGATAAATGTATTCACATAAATATAATACTTCAAGATTACCTTTTAAGTTAAAATTTTCCAAGTACTAAAAGTAGATACAAGAGATCTGTCTTATGGTTTCAAATAGGAAATCTTGTAATCTTTCATGGAGAAAAGAATAGCTAACATTTCTCAGTGTGTGCTAGACACCATCCTAGCAATGTAGATGTCTTTATTTATTTAATCTTCCCCAAATTCCTACTATTGTGTTTATTACTATTATTAATTCCATTGTCTAGATAAGAACATCTAAGCCCCAAAGGCTTAGTGTTGTACCTTAAACCAGAAGGATAAATGTCAGTGCCTGGATCTGACTTGGGGCAATGGGGCCCCACTTTCACATTCGTAACTGCTACATGATATCCTCTCTCCAGAGCCCAATACAGTGATACATTAATGTATCACTTACGTAGCAGTTACGAATGTGAAAGTGGGGCCCCATTGCCCCAAGTCAGATCCAGGCACTGACATTTATCCTTCTGGTTTAAGGTACAACACTAAGCCTTTGGGGCTTAGATGTTCTTATCTAGACAATGGAATTAATAATAGTAATAAACACAATAGTAGGAATTTGGGGAAGATTAAATAAATAAAGACATCTACATTGCTAGGATGGTGTCTAGCACACACTGAGAAATGTTAGCTATTCTTTTCTCCATGAAAGATTACAAGATTTCCTATTTGAAACCATAAGACAGATCTCTTGTATCTACTTTTAGTACTTGGAAAATTTTAACTTAAAAGGTAATCTTGAAGTATTATATTTATGTGAATACATTTATCCCATAGTTTTCGAAAGTGGTAAAGAATCTTTGAACTACAGTAAATTTATAAATTTATGATAAATATGATAAATTTGTTTTTGGCTATTTGTCCTTGAAAGGTTATGGCCTTGGGTGAGAAACAGGCAAACCCTGATTTGATGAATTCAGAAAGATTGATAGCCACAAATCAGTGGCTATCACAAGGGCTGCTTCTTTGTACAGTACATTTAACCAAGAGTCAAGACTGAAGCTATTGACTGAGTATCTGGAAAAGATCCAGTCCTAAATGAATCTTCAGCCAGAGCATATTTAGACTTAATGATCATAATATTGTTATGAAATGAAGGTCTATGGGAAAATGAATAAAACAAAAATATTGAGTTTTAAGAGAAGGTTTTGTAGGAATGGAAGTGAAAAGCTGGAAAGAAAGTGAAATACCTATGATAAAATAGAAGCTTCATGTATATTACTTCATAAAAGTAAAAATTAATAAAATGTCAACAAAAGCCAAAAGAGTTACGGGGAGGAGGCATTACCCAGTTCAAAATCAGATTTTTTTAAATAAAAAGGCAAAGAAAAGGAATACTCAGGAAAATTTTTCAAATTCAATTCATTTAGGAGAAATGTATAAACGAGGAAAACATAAAATATCAGTTCATTGGTACAAATCAGTAGTCTCATTTAAAATTGCATGGTAATATCCTCAGGTAATAATCAACACAGGTTAAGGCTACAGAACATGTTAAAGTGTTTTTTTTAAATGCTCCTATAATTTCCAGTGTCTTATTTTCATAATAAATGTTAAATTGTCCATATTGGCCAATGTTCTTATTTCATTCACCTGCTAAGTAACTTCACTTGCAATTCTAGATAAATGGTATATTCTCTTACCTTCCCAGATTTCATTATATACACATTGAAGTGGCCTTCTTTATTGATTTTCTTTAAATATGTATGTGAATATTAGCGAATTACATTGCACACTGGTTGGCAACATTCCTGCGATTTTAAAATTGAATTAATTTTTATTTTTAATGTTGAGGTGACACTTGCTTAGTGTAACAAGTAATTTGACACAAAGATAAATAATAAAAAATATTAATAGTCTTTCCATGACACTGCTCTGAAATACCTTTTGAAAGTTAAATACATGATGTTTATCCTTTCACTTGTCCATTCTTTTTTCTATTACTAAATTTGTATGTATTTGTTTTTTAATTTTTAAATAGGTTATTTTTATTGTATTTCTTCATTACTACCTGTCCCCCCTACACCTTCCTCCACCCCCACCACCTGCCCCCCACCATCACTGCACTGTTATGTTTGTCCCTGAGTTCTTTTCTTTATGCTCTTTCCACTCCTCAACACCACCCCCAGAGCTGTCAGCCTGCTCTCTGAGTCTGTTTCCATTTTGCTTGTTAGTTCATTTAACTGATCTATTTTTTAATGATCATATTATTCATGTTGCTTGGCAAACTTCTCTTTTAACTGAACAATATATTATGGCCATTCCTTGTGAAGGTCGATGAAACAGAACTTAGTAACATGGTTGGGTAGTTTACTAATACAATTGACAGTTCTCCTATTTATGGATGTTTAGGAGCCATCCACTGCTTTGTGACTACAGTGATATGATTATTGTTCTCTTATGTGGTTTCTTTTAATCCTGAGGTTAGAGTCTCTGAAAAGGAATCACTGTGTCAAATGGTGTGGGGGCGGTTTAAAAAAAGTTTTAATATATTTTGTCAGACTTTCCAAAATAGTTTGTATTATTCACACTATTATCAACAGGATATTAAAGTGCTTATTTTCCACAAATTTGCTAACAATAGAAAGTCATCTTCTTTTATTTTCCATCTATATGGGAAAAATTGTACTCTATGACAAATAACTTTTTTATCAGCCATTTGGGTCTCTGTGTTTCTAAAAAGCCTATTCATTTTTTTCCACAGGGTTATTTGTCATTTTTAAAAATCTTTGTAGAGAATTCTGTTTCAAACCAAGATGGAATAAATGGGAACAAATTTACCTTCCTATCTAGAGACAACAAAAAAAGTAGAAAATATATTGTAATTGAAAAAAATCCAGTAATTTCAAAGCGCTGGATTTAGGCAACTAAGGAGAGAAATCCCTGGGTGATGGGAAACAATCGAGGCGAGTTCGTGATTCCTGCTTTGAGGATGCCTCAAAGCCATGATACAGAGGAACAATCCAGACAGAGCCTAGGAAACTTCTTCAGGCGGAGAGACCTCAGTGAGAGCCCAGGGAGACCAAGGCTGCTAGAACTCCCAGGGGAGAGTAATGAAGAGATGCAAACATAGACAACTCTAAAACACTAAAGAGAAACCCTTTTGAGTATTCAACAGAGTCCTATTTGGTGCCTGTGTGAATGGAAACTACCTGGGTCCAGAAAAAGACCAACAGAAACAGCTGCAGGGGACAGTCCACATTGTTCACATGGGCCCAGGAGTGGAGACCAACCTACTACACTGGAAAACTTAATTCATGAGATACTAGGAAAGGTACTCAGCAGAGTCTTCTGTCATTGGTGGGAAGTGATTGACCCTAGATTAAATAGTTCTCTGGTCTTGTCTAATAAATTTAAAAGGTGAGATACGACAGAATCAAATAGTTTTCATGTAACTTAATAGCACTCAACTAAGGTTAATGAATATTTACAGTAATAAGAAAATTCAACACTTCATAAGGTAATATGTACATCTGGCAACCAATCTAAAATTACCAGGCAAGCAAAGAAAAGTAAGATATGATCAAATATCAGGAGGAAAAAAAATCAATGAATTGAAACTGATCCAGAATGCATACACGTGTTAGAATACACTGTCAAAGATATTAACATAGTTTTTATAAACTGTATTCTATTTAATGAGACAGTTAAGTAGATATGGGGGGAGCCTAACCTGAATTTCTAGAGATGAAAATTACAATATGTCAAATGAAAAATACATTAGATAGGGTCATGATAGATACTGCAGGAAAAAAAAAAGATGAATGAAATTACAAACATAGTAATAGAATTATCCAAAATGAACACCAAAGATAAATAAGAATTAGAAAAAATGAACTGGAAAAAGAAAATATAAATTACTAATATCAGGAACAAGATAGGTAATATTACTATGGATTATACAAATATTAAAAGTCTAATAAGGGGCTACTATGACCAATTTTATACCAAAAAGCTAAACAACTTAGATAAAGTGGACAAAGTCTTTGAAAGACAGAAGCTACCAAAGTTAAGATGCTATACATAATAAATAGCAAACATAGCACTTTTTAAAAAATATTGAATTCATAGTTTAAAATGTTTTCACAAAGAAAAATTCAAACTTGGGTGTCTTCATTTATAAACTTTACCAAACATATACAAAAGAAATACTAATGCTCTAGAATCTCAGAAATTTGAAGGGTATAGGATATTTGTTCCTCCAAAAAAATAGTGTAGAATAAAATAAAATAACACCCCAGCAACATAGAAATAGAAGCAAACTTGCTTAACCTGACAAAAAGTCTGTATGAAAAACCTACAACTAACATATTAATGATGAAAGACTGAATTGTTCTCCCTACAATCAGGATAAAGGCAAATCCGTTCACACCACATCTGTTCAGTGCTATCCTGGAGGTTCTGGCTAATGGGCAAGGGCAAATGACAGATAAAAGGCATGCAGAATGGAACGAAAGAAGTTAATCTGCCTTTGTTCACAGAACAGGGGACAGATGCATCTATGTAAGGAATCTAATATAATTTACTAAAACATTATTGGAAGACATAAGTGAGTAAATTCAGGAACACTGTATGAAGTAAAATATATATAGAAAAATAAATTTTATTTTTATGTACTAGAAGCAAATAATTAGAAATTGAAAATTTAAAAACATTTTTACAATAACATAAAATGAAATAGCTATAATCTTGCAAATGATGTGAAAGACCTGTACACTGACATTTCCAAAACTTTACTGAGAGTTTTAAAGAACACTTAAATAAATGAAGAGATGCACCATGTCATGAGTTGGAAGACTGAATATTGGTATAATGCAATCCAGTCCATAGCATTACCTTGGGACAGTAAGTGGGCCAGGGGAATAGCTGAGAAGAAGGGCTTTTTACAAAAGGCTATAAGAAAACTTTTGGGGTAAAGATATTCATTACTTTGAGTTTAGTGATTGTTTTATTGATGCATACACATGCCAAAACATCAAATTGTCCACTTTAAACAGGATCAATTTTTAAAATTAATTATACCACAAAAATGAGGCCTGTCGGGAAAAAATTCAGACATTGTTAATATAACAAGAATGGTTTATGTGACATCGATGTAACCTGGCAGCCAAGGAGAGAGGACTAGAATGTGTTTGTGTGAACAATGACAACTTCCCTGTACTAGCCAGTGGAGGTGGCAGACCCTGTTGAGTGAGCAGCGAGCATGTGTACTGTGTGGTCATTACATTCAAAATTACTGAGCAAGTTGAGCAATGAATCTGCCTCAAATTTTGTACTAAGCTTGAATAGTCCTCTGTGGAAACTTCCGATGATTCGGAAGGCAGCAACTAAGGGCAACTAGCAATTAGCAGCTTCATCACAATAACATGCCTGCTTATGCATCACGTCTTGTGCAGAGTTTTTTGGCAAAACATGAAATCACCCAGGTGACTAAGTTCCCCAGCAGCCCAGATTTGATGCCCTGCGATTTCTGGCTTTTCCCAGAACTAAAATCACTTTAAAAGGGAAGAGATTTCAGACTATTGATGAGATTCAAGAAAACAAGATGGGCATGGGACAGCTGATGGCAATTGGGAGAAGTATGTAAGGTCCCAAGGCGCCTACATTGAAGGGGACTGAGGTGTCATTGTCCTATATACAATGTTTCTTGTATCTTGTATCTTCTTCAATAAATGTCTGTATTTTTCATAGTATATGGCTGGATACTTTCTGCACAATCCTTGTAAATCTGATTTTAAAATTATTATATACTCCTTACCTTTAAACTGCGATGAACATTATAACTTTGAAATCTAACATTGGTCTTCAGATTTTATTTATATTTTTAATATATTTTTATTATCATATATATAAATGTCTATTCAGAAAAAATATCTAATCTTTTATAAATCTGGGACTTTTGTTGCATTAAACTATTGGCAAAAACTAAGATCATCTAACTATTCTCTCATATTCTATTTAATATTATTTAATTTTTTAATATAGAATTTACTAGTTCATTAATTTATCAATTCTAAGGAGTTACAAATATGTTAATTGTTATGCATTTGATTATTATTATTAGTGATTGTACAGAAATACATGATAACTTAAACCTAGACCATACTTAAGCTTAATTATTAATTTACTTTTGCATTTTTTGATTAAGTCATTCATTTAATATTTATTGACAACCTATAATATATCTGCACAGAGATTAAGAATTAACTGAATTAATAAAAATCCTTGCGTGAAGTGAGCTAAAAATTTAGTGGTAGGAGAGTAATAGACAACAGACAAAAAGTAAAATTAATATGTTTTGATGTGCTATATTGAATACTCAATATGTGATAATGTGCTATATAAATAATATGTGAGAAGCGTGTTATATTAAACCATAAAAAAAGAAAAGGAAATAAAAATGCTAAAGGTGGTAGCAATTTTAAATTTTAAATAGGGTCAAATCAGGAAAGGCCTGATTTGTGAGCTAAAACTTACGGGGTGAATGAGAAGTCTGGACGAAGGGCTTCCTGGGGAGTGGAAGTAGCAAAGGCAGAGGTTTTGTGCTGGGACTATGCCTGCTGTGTCCATGAAACATCAGAGGTCAGCATGGCTGGAGCAGCCTTTGGCTTTTACTCCAACTCAACTAGGAATCATTGGAACGTTTTAAATAGAGCAGCACTGTGATACGATGTATCCTTTAAAGGAAGCACTAGGTCTGCTGTGCTGACAATAGCTGTGGGCAGAATGAAGGTCCATGGCGGAAGTAGGCAGAGCATTTATGATGCAATAACCTCTATATTGTAGCCTAGCAGCATGATACCCAGAGAAACTAGGCACATGGAAATAAAGGCAGACCAGGTAAAGGAGGGACTCTTTCTTTGCATTCAATAACCACTTATTGTTTTTCTATTTAATTGCAATTAGATCACTCTCCTTAGCTCCATACTGATAATTAGGTAGGATCAGACATTAATGGGATGGATTAATTAAGCAAAGGCATAATATAGGCTTGGGTTTAAAACTGTAAATGATTATCTTTTTTATAGTGTGGGCCTCAGACAACATATAGACTTGGTAGACTTGTAATTGAATTGGTGGATATTAGTATTTGCAAAATAAGCATGCTAGAAGAGTGATCACTAAGATTTCCAACAAAAAGCAGAACAATTGAGTGGATGCTCTATTTCATAGGTATCTCTTATGTGTAGTGGTTTGCAAAGTGTTTTAAATAACTTCTTAATAGTGAGATTATCTAGTTTACATTAATATTTGTATAATCCACACTTTCTGAAAAGAAAAAGCAAGATTCTAAATTAGCAACATAGAAGTATTAAGGAGTAATAATTCCCTATATTGTAAAAATATATTGAGTACATACTATGTGCCAGTAATGAAGACATCTCCTGCAGTTGCAAATATAAATATTACCTTTTATTTCAGAAATTATCAGTTTTTTAGAGTAATAAAATGTCTAACAGAGAAAAGCACATTAGCATCACTTGGCACTACTGTGTGCTAGGCATTTTGTTTGGCAAGCATTATTCTCTCCAATCTTCATATACCTATAACAGAGGCAATCATATAATTGCAAGTTTGAAAATGAGAAAAGTGAAACTTAGATTAAATGACATGCCGATAATTACACAGGGATTGTAAATAATTATAAAAACAATTATTTGTATAAAGGTAATTGTAAAAAGCACTGTTGCTTTATAGAGTGAGATCCACAGTATATGGTAAAAGAAGGAAGTAATACTTGGATTGGATTCTGGGTGACAGAAAAGAAGCAAAGCACATGGCAGGAGGAACCATGTGCAAAGAGACAATTTATATTTATTTTTTCAAAGAACTATATAAAAAGTATTAATCATTATTAGATGGTGGTGTGGGAGTGTTGTAGAAGCTTAGATAGAGCAGGGAATGGCTTTGGGAAGGTAGTTTGGAAGCCGACTGGGAAAGCACCATTCCTAGGAGCATAAAACGGATCCTGTGGGCAAGGCAGTTACCAAGGTGTTTTTCATTTTTTTTTTTGTTTTCAAATTATAAGTAGAGTACATGTGCTTTGGAAAGACAATGGATTGAAAAGGTGTAGAAATCTCTCCTGAGACAGTAGTAACTGTATAATATGCTGGGAGATAGGCGACAACAAGAGAGCATGAGTTTGGAGTACAGATTTGAAAATACTAAAGCAGGGAAGAGTGGTGTTACCACAGATCTGTTCAAGACCAAATCATTCCACTCAGGAGGCTGCAGCAAGCTCAAGTACATTTGGGGGCGGGGGCTTATGAGGCAGCAGGGATTTGGGATTATTGCCAACGGAAATGCTTGGTATCAGGTAGGAGAGGCACCGAGTCTATGGGTTTGAAACTCAGGAAAGAATCTGAAGCAAGGTTTTTTTGGTGTTTTCAACAAGTAGGTGAGACTCAGAGCTAAGAGAGTAAAGAGTGTTGTCCTGGAAGAGAAGCTTGAGAGCAAACCAAATGGGCCACAGATCTTTTCCTGGGTTCTTGTCATTCTTTAATAAGGGAACTCTCATGTATGTACAAGCGAGGATTGTGGGGAAGGGTTCCAAACAAGTCTCTGCTTTCTGACTTCATTCACCACCTTCACACCCATGAGTTAGTGCTTTTCTAACAAGTATCTTGTTGACACATGTCACTGAGGAGAAACTGCTGCAAATTAGGGGTAAGAAAGACTTTAGATTAATGACTTTGTCTATGAATAGTTTGGTGAACAGAAAAATGTACTAAATTTTTCAGAAACAATAAAAACAACAATAACATAAATAATAAAAGCGTAGAGTTAGTAGTAGGATGAGTGATAAAAATGTAAAGCATGACATTAGTTTGTGCCAAAAAGGTTGGCACAAAATTTGTTTGTAGACTTATTTTACAAAAAAAGAAAAACTACAGTATGTTAACTACTGGGGTGATTACTTTGAGCAGTCACCATTTTACCTTTAAAATCATAAGTATCTCAAATATAAGCTGCCCTACAAAACATTAAAAATGTCACATTAGTGTTACATATTAAAATTTGACAAGTACTCTCCACATGGTACTAACAACATCAAAACAGTGATGCCTGTCACCCAGAGCATTATAAAAAATAGAAAATATCTTCTAATAAATTTTTAAGTCAAATATCCAGGGGGTATCACACCTTTTTAAATAAATAGAATTACAGTCTCCTATCCTGAAAATAAAGTTTTCTTAAGTGACTAGGTTAAATAATTGATGGCCCAAACTCCTAAATCTGTGTCCCTGAACACCCACTCTAACAATCTGGGAGTCCACGGGAGTCCTATGACCACATCCATAATCCATCACTTTGAAAACACAGACTGATTCGATTCATAGCAAAGAGATGAAAATATGTTGTAATGCATAACGCTGTATAATGTACATCTGTTGCCCAGAAATGGGAAACATAAGGATGAGATATTCTTTAAAATCTTATAGCTGAGTTTTTATTCAGGTATAAAATTGTAGTTTGTGATAGCTCTGTACCTATAAATACAGTAGGATCTGCGAAGCAGTTAATTATTAAGGTTTGTTGCACAGATGTACAGACTGACACTGCTGACCTCTTCTGAGCTCTGCCTAGTCTTGGGTGCTCCTGCCCCGGGAGTGCTTTCTGGTGTCAGAGGAAATCACAGCTAGCTTTTTACTCACTGTCTGATTGGTGGGCATGTTCTTGTGTTTACTCATTACAGAATAATGGACATTTCCAGTAGAAAACAATGTGATTGTTATCAATTCACATTTTGATTGCCTATTCAAATTCAGTGTATAATACAGCAATTCTTTCTGGCTTCTACATTCAAATTTATAAATTTTTTTAGTCATTGTAGTCTCTAAAATGTATTAGTGTAAAATGCTAAGCAAAGCTGAATAAATATGAGAGGAAATTATTCCTTTTTTCTTCTCCTTATTTACAACTTTCCAATCCTCAGAGGAGAAAAACACTATTTTCATGATAAAATTATAAAGTTGGTGTGTGGAAACTGGTTAGTGAAGAGGAAATACGAGTCTCCTATTTGTATAATTTCCATTCTGTTGAGGTGTATTTTAAGTTCTAAATTATTCATATTGTTATTCACAATGATCAAATATCTCACAATATGACTTCATTTATTTTATTTATTATTACTCTACTCACAATATATTTTACAGTATATTTTAAAATCATATGAACATAACAAATATGCATTTTTAGTGGGGCGTTAGCTACTATAAGACGTAGATTTAAAACAGAATTACATGCAGGTCATAGGTTTGCACTATAGAAAGAAAAATTACTCATACAGGGCATACCTTTTTTTACATTTTACCATGCTTTGTATTTCTACCTATATGTCTGAGGCAAAGATAATCCATGATCTATACCATATTTATAACTGAAAACTAGATTTTTATTGTGCTTTGGAAAGACTAAAAAACTAGGAGTGGCCGTTGAGCCATTAAGATTTGTTTCCATCGTTACCACTATTTTTAAAGACTATTGGAAGCTCTCTGGTAGTAAAATTTAAAAGAAAATGGTGCTATTTATCACAAAATATCATTCTTTTATGGTCACATAAAAATTACAAGTCTTTTACAAGAAAGTTTGTTTTCTTGTAAAGACAGCTGACTGAGGATCCCAATCAGGCGAGGAAGCACAATACCAACCTGTGGCAAGTTAAGTACAGTGCGGTTGTGCTCCTGTGCAGTTGGCAGTGTCACTAGAAAATAGAGAGGGAAGAAGTGCTGCTCTGAATAGCCACAAAGAACATAGTCATGGGGGTCAGAGTTGTAACTCAAGAATGCATCATTTCATCAGAAGAGCTCAAGCCATCTCTGTGCTTGAGTGTGTGACAACTTTCTCATGTCTTCAAAATATATCTTAGTGAAGGGCAATGTTTTATAGCACACAGTTTAACAGTTCTACTTAAATACTCAGTATACATGTATAAGCTAATATTATCCTTTCTGTTTATTCAATCATAAGAATTATTTGTTTTCAAAACATTTGAGAGTAAGAGTATTTAAGCCATCCCCACTAAATCAACTTTTACAAAGTGATGCAAATTCTAAGTGCCAGTGACATGTATTTTCATGCTTTTGAGAATCCTTATAATCATTACTCTAAACTCTCTGTCTAATAAACTGCTTGCCTCCATTTCATCTAGTTCTTCTTCTGGAGAATTCTATTGTTCTTTCATTTGGGGTCTGTTTCTTTGTCTTCCCATTTTGGGAAGTAGTCAAAGCTAATCAGTTATTAAACTAATCAAGCTGTAATCAGCAGCCAGGTTTAAGTTCTAAAGGATGGGGCAGAGTAATTCCTGCAGGCAGGGCTATTGCTTCCCCTCAGGTTGATGCCACATGGAGGGGAGTGCTCTGCCTGAGAAAGATGGCTTCTGCAGTATGGGGAATGACTCAGAACAGGGAACCTGGTGGCTGTTCCTTCAGTTCTCTCTGTAGAGCCACCAACCCCAGGCTCTCCTCAAGTATCTCTAGTCCACTCTGCCCTCTCTCTGCCAGAGCTCAGGGTAAGTGGCTGCAAACAAAATTATATGTGTTGGCCCTTTAAGAGGCTCTCTGAGTGTCCAGCTGTCTCTCTCTGGCAGACAGAAACCTTACTGATTTTCACAGATGGATGTTATCTGGGTTCCTTTCCAACTCTGGTGCTGTAAGCTGGAGAGCCCAGAGTAGATTTTAGACCCCCACACTTCTCAGGGGAACCCCCAGTTGCTGAAATAGTCCTCCAGATCTTCAGCTGCTGCCCATGGGAGCCCAAGCAAGCAGCCCTCTTGCACATCCTCCGCACTGTCTACCAGTCTCGTCTCGTTGTGGTGAAGTGCTTTCTACTGTCTGTCTGTGGTTATAACGCTTCTCTCCAGCTAGTGTTCAGTTGGTTATTCTGGATGATTTCTCTACAATTTAGTTATAATCCCAGATTGGTTCTGGAAGTAGGTTAGCAATGCTTCCACTTACTCCTCTGTCATCTTGGATGTCCAACATTTATTTTCCATTGCTGTTTGTATGCATTATATATCATTTTGCAACATTCAGTTGTGTTTGTTATTTTTATTTTTTTAAATTTTAAAAAGATCTTATGTATTTTTAGAAAGACAGGAAGGGAGGGAAAAGACAGAGAGAAACATCAATGTGTGACTGCCTCTTGTGCACCTCCTACTAGGGACCTGGTCCTCAGTCCAGGCAGGCATGTGCCCTATACTGGAAATTGAACCAGTGACCCTTTGGTTTTCATGCCAGCACTCAATCCACTGAGCCACACCAGCCAGGGCTGAGTTTGTTATTTTTAAAAGTGTTCAACTAAGTTGTAAAAGCAATCTTAAATGTTAAAATAAATGTACCCAATTGATGTCATATTCTATCTGAATCAAATCTATGTTGTCTTTTTCTTTCAAGCAATTATCAGAAAAACAGCTTTGAAATATGATTCTAATTTTACTAATAGTTAAACCTTAAAATAAAACCCCTCAGATTGATTTTCCATAGCTATCTTTAACATGTGTGGGTGCAGGCCAAAATCAAAAACTAACATCAGTTTTTCTACCTGCTTGAATTTGGATTAGAGAACATTTTATTACAGTACTTAATTTCCATCACTTAGTCATTCTAATCGCAGTATAATAAGAATCTGATCAAAGGCCATTCACTACCATCTGGATACCTATGGGTTACTAGGACCTCTTCAATCATTCACCTTCAACTTACTGAGAAGTGGGGTGTGGGGGGGATTCCAGAGATACAGGGAAGATTTTAGCAATTTAGAATGTAGCACAGGAGAGATAAAATTGCCCATTCAAATGAATTAATTTAGCAGGACTCTTTGATGTTATTAAGTTCTTGAATATTATCATGAAATAGAACAAAAACCACACTGTGAATTCAAATTCAGTGACAAGCAGAAAACTAACAAACTAAAAATTATATATCTGCCCTGTACCAAATGTTCTAACAGAGGACAGTTCATCTATATTATAGATATATATCCTCTCTGGAAAAAACTGAGCCATTGTTAATATAACAAGTTTAAAAGAACAGTTTGCACAACGTTGATGTGACCTGGCAGCCAAGGTGGACTGGAATGTGCATGTATAAACAATGATGACTTCACTGTACTAGTCAGTGGATGCAGTAGACACCATTGCATGAGCATGTGTACTGTGTGGCCATCACATTCAAAATGACTGAGCAAGTAGAACAATGAATCTGCATCCAATTTTGCATTAAGCTTGAACATTTCTCCATGGAAATTATTCAGGCTATCAGAATGCTGCAGCTATGGTCAACTGGTAATTGACAGCTTTATCACAACAATGTGCCCACTCATGCATCACATCTTGTGCAGAATTTTCTGGCAAAACATCAAATCATCCAAGTGACTCAGTCTCTCTACAGCCCAGATTTGGCATGCTGCAACTTCTGGCTTTTCAAAAATTAAAATCATCTTTGAAACACAAGAGATTTCAGACCATCTATGAGATTCAGGAAAGTATGACAGGGAAGCTGACCGCAACTAGGAGAACTGTGTGAGGTCCCATGTTGCCGACTTTGAAGGGGACTGAGGTGTCATTGTCCTATGTACAATGTTTCTTGTATCTTCTTCAATAAATGTCTATTTTTATATTACATGGCTGAATACCTCCTGGAAAATTATATACATATATGTGTGTGTATTTATATACACACACATGCATGCATGCATGCACACACACACACATATAAATTTTCAAAATTTTTGGATGAAGCCACCATTTGTATGAACTTTTTACATAAACTTAAACCCATCTTCTCTCTAGGTGAGTTTCATGGTTTTTTCGTCCATTAAATAGAAGATCAAGATTATTTGATTTCTTAACCTTTTTCATCCCAAATCTAACATTCTTACAGTTAATTTCTATTTGTAAAGGCCACTGAAAACATAAGTGTCAAGAAATAGTTCTTGACACCAAGTTCTTATAATTGGCTATTCTTACAGGAAATGTTCAAGAAGAGTAATTTCCACCATTGTGTAATTTCCTGAATTGGCAAGTGATAATGGACACAATAAATCCCCTATAGAAAGATGACTAGTGATTATAAGTTTAATGAGATTGTATTAATGCATAAAAAGTAGAATCATAATAAAAACAAATAAAGGGGGAGTTAAACAGGTTAATTAATGAGTTCCTGAATGAATCTAAGTACCAAGCTTCAGAAGAGTTTTGAGTTATTTCAATGCCAAACCTAGTAATGTATTCTGTACTCAAAAAAAGATAATTAAAAATTAACACCTGTAATTTTTCTACTCAGGTGGATAGAAATAATCTGCTGACAATTTTTGTTTCAAGGAGCAACTCTTTTACATATTTGAAATAAACACTGCCCCAATTTGACATAATAATGTGAATAAACAAAGAATTGAATCATATCACACAAAAATAATACAATACTTTTCTGTAGATCTTTTTAAAGAAAAAGATATTTTAAAAATATCTAAAAAATTGTGTCTGAAGTACCATCCCTCTGCATTTTCACTGAAAATCACTATAAAAAAGTGGTTTGATTCCTCTATATACCATGATATAATAAGGGGTAAATAAAGTTAATTTAGAGTTTATGTTTACTGATCCAAAACTTCTAGTAGTCAATTGGTGAACTTTTCTAGTGACTGAACTTTTAATATAGATTTGGAAGTTTTATAAACTTTGGAAAAGTAATACTACCATAGAGAAACAAAAAGAAATTGAATGTTGGACTTAAAATCTATTTGATATATTACATATCAAAGAAGTTATTTTAAGTAGTTTTATATGCTCACTTTTTTAGTAATGAAGAGTTTAAATACCATAATTTCATGCTTATGAGAGAGCATTATAGAATAGCCAATTCTTGAATCTCAGAAAAGTGAGATATCACATTGGTACAAGCCATTATGGAGTATATGTTTGTCATAATCTCCTCTCCAGGACATATGGAAACTTATCTAGCAAGTTCTGTCTAATTAATGAAGCAGATTCTTTTTTGTCCTAAATTGTGCAATTCTGAGTGGCATGAATCTAGTTATTAAAATTTAGAATTGACTCAAAAAGGTCAGTTTTCTTGATTAACAACAAACTGGCTAAGACTATTCAGCATTTATTAAATAATAGCTAAAATAAAACTAACTTCAAGTTACCAAAGCCTCTATTATTATTTTTTGTTAATGGAAAATTCACTCAGAATTCCAAATTGGGTAATAGAAACTTGGAATTGAGAAATTTCATCAGATATATTGGGGAAAGATTCAGGAGACTGAGAAAAAGCACAGAAGATCAAGTAAAGATCATGGGCATATCATACCTCTCCAATGGTTTTAAAGACTTTTTTCTCATTAAAGGAGTTTAAGTAGACTCTTAGACCCTTGAGGATCAAGGTAATGAGACAGTGACTGCTGCCTAAGGGTCATCATCCCTGGGCTTTAGCACAAATAGATTTTAAATGAGAGCTATTCTTAATGTGTCCTTCTCTTCCTTTTCACCTTTCCAGTGCCAGTCTCATCTCCATCGATTCTGTCCTCAACTAGCAATAGGACAAGATAGGAAGGCAAAACATGACTGAGAATTACCCAGGTAGCAAAAGGATTCAGTGGGGATGAGCAAAGAGAAGAGGTGAGAACAAGCACAGGGCAATTGGAGCAATTCAAGTGCTCTATCCAACCAGGGAGCTCTTCAGAGGTCATTCCTGCACAACACATTATGTTGGAGACTGTCAGAACAGGTATGGAGGGAGCCAACCACATGGGAAAATATATTTGTAAATGATACCTTGGACAAGGGTTTGATCTCCAAAATATATAAAGAATGCACACAACTCTCCACAAGGAAGACAAACGACCCAATAAAAAAATGGACAAAGGACCTGAACAGACACTTCTCCAAGGAGGACATACAGAGGGCCCAGAGACATATGAAAGGGTGCTCAGCATCGCTAGCCATCAGAAAGATGCAAATTAAAACCACAATGAGATACCACTTCACACAGGTCAGAATGGCCATCATTAATAAATCAACAAACAACAAGTGCTGGCGAGGTTGTGGAAAAAAGGGAACCCTAGTCCAGTGTTGGCGGGAATGCAGACTGGTACAGCCACTGTGGAAAACAGTATGGAATTTCCTCAAAAAACTAAAAATGAAATTGCCTTTTGACCCAGCAATTCTACTGCTGGGATTATATCCTAAGAATCTTGAAACACCAAGTCCAAAGAACCTACACACCCCAATGTTCATAGCAGCACTATTTACAATAGCCAAGTGCTGGAAACAGTCTAAGTGCCCATCAGTAAATGAGTGGATCAAAAAACTGTGGTACCTTTACACATTGGAATACTATGCAGCAGAAAGAAAGAAGGAGATCCTACTTTTCACCAGAACATGGGTGGAACTGGAGAATATTATGCTAAGTGAAATAAGACAGGCAGTGAAAGACAAATACAATATGACCTTACCTACAAGAGGAACATAATGAACAAACACACAAGTGAGCAAAATAGAACCAGAGACGTGGAAATAAAGACTAAACAGAGGGGAGGGCAAAGGAGCATAACAGGGAAAGATGGGGAAGAGTCAAGTAAAGGAACATGTATAAAGGACACAAGGACAAAGAGAATGGGCCAGGGGGAGGGGAGGATTGAATGTGGGAGGTGGGGATAGGTAGGGCAGGGGAGAGTTATAGCAGAAAAATGGGAAGAACTGTAATTGGACAACAATAGAAATAATAAAATAAAATAAAATAAAATAAAAATCCTACCTTCTACCTTCAAGAAAAAAAGAATAGGCATGGATACTTAATATTTTATTACTTAGAATACTACAGTCACAAATTATGTTATCTGAGGTTTTACAATACTGATAGAAATTGTGCATTTTTTCTTGCAAATGCAAAACAAATTCTCCTGAGGGAAATTGTTTCAATGCTGGTAAATTCTTAACGTTATTCATATTCTGCAAAATGTACTGTGATTAAATGAACCTTGGGAGACAATTTAGGGCAACTTACTTTAAAACTAAAGAGTAGTAAGTAGAAAGTCACTTACTTGACACCAAAGATGGAACTAGTATGGTTTCTTCTTCCTATCTTGGTTTTTAGAAAAAAATTTAACCACAGAGAATTTCAAAAAGTAATTTTATAAATATTTAACTATAAATATAAAGTGAGTTTCCAGTTTTCCAATTCCATTTTACATCTTCTCTTGGGTGTACATCCTTCCAATTCATGTTTAAAACATTTTAATCTTTTTTTCTTTATTTTTATTGTTTACACTATTACAGGTGCCCCCCCCCTTTTTGCTCACCTCTCCCCATCCTTTCCCTCCCCTTCCCTCTGGTCATCACCACACTGTTGTCTGTGGGTTATGCATATACGCTCTTTGGCTAACCACTTCACCTTCTTTCATCCAGTCTGCCCTCCCCGCCCTCTGACAACATAAATCGTCAGCATAGGTCCTCTGTGCACTCATAAACAAGCAACAGTGTATATCTGTTAATGTTTCAGCAATTTTCTGCTTTCAGTCAACATTGTTACTGAAGATCTACCTATACTGACACATAATTAAAATATGTACATAAATCTTACTTTTTATTCTTTGTTCCCCCTACCTTGCCTTCTAAAAGATTAATCGTAATTTCTTTCCTTGCCCCCATAATAATTTGGAAAATATATATTCTATTATATACTTTAAACACACCAATTCACTTCAAAAATTTTCAACACAGCATAATATTCATTAATATCTTTAGCCTCCCACACAGAGTCTCCTCCATTGTCCTCCCTCCTAAATATACTTGTACTTTACCCTGAAATACCACTCAATTTTTATCTTTTATTTTAGAATTATCCTATATTTTTATCTATGTTAATCATCCCCTTATAGTATCATTCTTAATTTTTCAACTCAATAATTATTTAGATTTGACCGTCATGCTTTCCCAACTTTGGACTCAACTTTGCATTTACGTGTGTGTGTGTGTGTGTGTGTGTGTGTGTGTATGCATTATGTGTATATATATATATATATATATATATATATATATATATATGAATGTTAATTTGGCTTTGGGGCCGAAGTACAACTTTTGTAGTTCTTTCAATAAGGAGCTGTAAAACTCTTGTTTTTTATAGGTCTGGAAAATACCATTTTTTTTTCTAATTCTTAAATGTCAATTTAGCTTGGAGTTGAAATTAACATTGATAATGATTCTTTTATGTTGGTGCTTTAAATATATTATTGCTTTATGTTCTATATATAGCTTTGCTGATGATAAGTCTGTCAGTCTAATTTTTATTTCTTTGTAAATCTATTAACCTAAAGACTTTATTTTTTCATTTTTATTTGGTATTCTATAGTATCACAAACATATGTCTCACTTATAATTTCCAGGATGTATAATTCTATTTTTTAGTCTTAACCATGTTTATGGTTTTAAAAAAGCATTAGACAACATGTCTTCAAACAGTTTTCTTAACTCTCTCTTTAAACTCCAAACAGATGTGTAGAAACTTCTCATTCCTTTTGCCAGGATTTTCTCTTCATCTCATGATTAATCACCTCAGACCCATCTTTGTGTACATTAACATTCTCCTCAGTCGTGTTTAGTCTACCTGTGTATCCATCCCACTGAAGGTTTTTTAAAATCTAAATTCATTTTATTGCTTAGAATTTATATTCAGGTCTCTTGAAAAGCATTCTTTTTTAACATGCTTTTTTTGGGCCTGTGAATCATATTTCTTTATTTCATCACTTCAAAATTCTTATTTTAAGGTATCATTTATATTCTTCTAGTGTAAATGGTTCCTTAGTTGCTATTACTTTGGAATGCTACATGATGTCATTGGAATATTTTATTATTGAATTATTTTTGTAATATTTTATTATTGACTTATTTTGCAGTCTGGTGGATATTATGTTCCCTTAACTTACTAAGTGCTTTTTATTAATTTCTTCTTTAGGAATTTCAGCTATATATGTGTATGACAAAAATTAAGATCACACACCTATTTGCATTATAAGGCTAGAAATCACAGATTTTTCTGAAACTCATTTGATTCTGTGCTCATAGCCGTGGGCCAACAGGCTAAAGTTTTTCAGTGGGTCTTTGTTTTTCCTGTAACTATATTTGTAAATGAAGCTCAGGCTCAGTACCTTTTATGTCTGAGCACTATTGTGTTTATTCTGACCTCTTCACAGAATTATGCTCCATCATTTATGGTTTATATAGGAACAGCTGTATATCCATAAGCTACGTAGGTCCACTCCTAGGTAGCATGATAAATTTCCTTTTAGATTTTGGCACCTGAAGATTTCATTTTCTTGTTTTCAGTTTTTATTCCCTCCAATTTTTTGATCAGCATATGTGCATAAGTGAGATAGTAGAGGTCGTTTCTGTGAATGATGTTAATAATGGGGGAGGTTGTGCATGGGTGGGGCGGGGCTGTGTGGGACATCTCTGTACCTGCCTCTCAATTTTGCTGTGAACCTAAAACTGGTCAAAATAAATAATATTTTTTAAAAGATTTAGAAAAATACATAGAATTAAAAAAGGGTTTCCAGTTAAAAGAAACAGGTTATGCTCTGGAGGTGAGGAAGAGAAAAGTTTATTGTGGGATAATAATTATTACTGCTTCAGCTTCAGCAGAGCTATATCAGAGAGCAAAGACCCAGAACGGATTCTGAAGTATTTTATTTTTAAGAGTTTGACTTTCTTTATTGAGGATATTTTAAGTAAGTACGTTTCATTGTGAAACTGTTGCTCTGAGAAGGTTAATCTGTCAGTGTTCTACATCGTGGCATGGAAGAACAGAGGCAGGAAGGCATTGCAATAATTCAATTGTAAAAGCATAAATGCTCAGACTAATAGACTGGTAATGGAAGTGGAAAAGAAAACCTGACGGAGGCAGCTTAATATATTTATGGCCACTACAGTATTTTTATTTTCAATATCTGTCCTGCCCAACCCCCTGCAATTGTTCAAATAGAAGCTCCATCAGCTTAGGGATCTTTGTAAATTTTGCACACTAATACTTCCCTTTGCCAGTGCTTGGCACAGAGCAGAATCTTAAATACTTTTTGTATGCATGAAGGGAGGGAGGGAGGGAGAGAGAGAGGGAGGGAGGGAGGGAGGGAGGGAGGGAGGGAGGAAGGAAGGAAGGAAGGAAGGAAGGAAGGAAGGAAGGAAGGAAGGAAGGAAGGAAGGAAGTTAGTTGGTAAAAAATGCACAAATTTTTTGTGGTCTAACTAATGCCACTGAAGTTTAGAAATTAAGATACTTAGATGAGGGGAGAGTAGGTATTACTATAAATTATGTTCCTCACATTTTATTTTGTTCTTTTACACCTTTAAATAAAGCTGTATTTTTACTTTTTTATTAAATTTATTGGAGTGACATTGGTTAACAGGGTCAAATGGGTTTCAAGTGTACATTTCTATGATAAATAGTATGCCCACCACCCAAAGTCAAATCATTGAAGCTAGATTTTAAAAACTAATATCCTTTCTTTAAAGAATCAATGTGATGGATAAGACTCCTTAATGATGATTATAAAACTTTGGGAAGAAACCAAAGTACATACTGGTTCATTAGCTATTGGAAGAAAGACAACAGCTGTCAAAGACCATGTAGGAGAAAATTACAGATTTGCTATCGATGAAGAAGTATTCTAATTAGCCAAAGAACATATATGCATGACTCATGGACACAGACAACAATTCAAGGATTGCCTGAGGGTGGGAAGGAGGGCTGGACGGAGGTCTCTCTTTCTTCTAAAGAGAGAAAAAGTGGGGACAACTATAATAGCATAACCAATAAAATACAATACAAATTTTAAAAGGAAGTATTCTAGTACTTTCCTAGAAAAAATAGTAGCAGAATGTTTTACTCTCCTGACATTCAACTCTTGATAAAGTCTTCCCCTTTTTTTTTTTGGTACTTTCTCTGAACCTCTGTTCTTAATCATACATGATACAGTTCATGATGGTATTAAATTTAAAAAAGTTCATAGCCACATTATTGGCAAAAATCTATTCATATATACAAATTTATTAGCTTTTACATGAACCTAATATTAACTATATGTTATCAAAGGTTAAAAATAAATATCAATTAAATGTTTAATGGAGTGATAAAATGTTTAATATTAAAATATGAGAATAGAAAGGTTTTTAATAATAGTACCTATATAAATCAATGTTCAAAAAATAAAAGTATTACTCACATCAAACAACATATATGGAACAATATAGATCATGAAAATGTACACAAGAAATCTTATCTTGCTAAACTTTATTTTAAAATAGTAATATTTTATTAATTAAAATAGGTCACTAAATATCTCAATACTTTAAAACCATATTTTTATGATGAATAAATTTAATAAAACTAAAACATGATGCCTTATTTGGAAGATTATTTGTTGAAAATTTTATAAACGATATTTTCACAAGAAAATAATTATGTTCAAATATTTATTATACTAAAAAAATGTGTCAAGCTTAGCCAGAAGGCAGAATGTATTACCACTTCTCCTTCTCTACCAGCTTCTCCATTTCTACATGCTGTATTTATATTTTGTATGAAGATACAATGGACACAATTGATCCACATATTTACTTTTGACTGCATTTAATACCCAACTGCTCACAGGAATATTTGCATGTAAAATTTTATTTATCTTAGAAGCATCTCCTTTGCAATGTGTTTCCCTGTGTTCCCTAGATGCTGAATTTCCATCAATTTAATTTAAATCTCTTTCATTGATTTTAATTTTCTTTCTATTATTTCCATATGAAATTAAGCCAAATAACATCTTGCAAAATAAATACATATGTGTTCAGTGCACATAAAAAAATTTAATACTATCAAGCAAAATACACAAAAAAATATAAGATAGGATTTCTAGAATAGTTACATCAACAGTTGGAATCTATTAATAGTAAGCAGCTAATTTATACAAAAAATGACTTTTCACTGAGAAAAAGCACTAAATTTGTAAGCACAAGGCCACAATCCAGGTCAATAAAGAACCAGTAAATCTGCATTTATAAATCACATTAATAGTTTATCTGTCTGTGTATGTGCTTAAGTACAAATGTATGCAAATGAGAGAGAGAGAGTGCGCAAGAGAGACGAGAGGAAGAGGAAGAGAGGAGAGAAGAAGATTCAGAGATGCAGGCTAATCCTTTTACAGAGGTACTAGGAAGCAAACCTAGCATAGACACCCGTTGTGATTCAGAAACCTACTTAGAATTCACAGAATCAATACCCTCTGCTGTATTTAAAACAACTAAATGTTATAAACATGTTTATGAATCACTTCTGTACTTCCTATAACTTAGGTTCACATTGATGTCTACTAGATTAATCACCTAGGTTAGATTCTTTCAGCAACACCACAATGGAAAAACACCACATATAAAAATGCACCAATTCCACATTTTAAGAATTACCTCATTTCTCTCTTCTTTCAACTTTTTAAGATATAATGATAAAGACAAAAAGAAGTTCAAAATCAGTTACAAGCAAAATGAGTTAAAGCTCAGATCATCCATACTGCCACTGGACTTGACACTGGGGCTGTGTATTGGACATGTTCTTTATCAGTCACTTTCCAGCAGTACAGAAGACTATACTGATGGCAAGTCTGTCCTAAAAATGCTTTGAACCTACTTTTGTAAAGCTAAGGAAAAAAATACTATGTCAGTCAAATCCTAGCAAGAATAAAAAATTCACCTGGATGGTTCATATGAACAGATTTTAATGAAGGACTATTTGGAGGTGTGTGGGTTAGAGAAGATGAGCTAGCCCAATCTAGAAACATGGCGACACATGACCATCACTGGTAATGAAAGGACAAGTGGAGGAAATAGAGACAGGGGTGATGGAAACATGGCAAAGGGACTTCCCAGTGGACTTTTAGTCCTAGTGGGTGTAGCTAGTACTAGGCACAGCACTCCAAAGCCAGGAGGACACATTGGTGAAGTACGTAGACCTCTCACTGTCTCTTCCCACCCTCTGCATCACTGTTATTGCCTCTCGTTGCCCAGATCAAGCACCCTTCCTAAGCCAGAGGACTAGGAGTTAAGGAAGGCACAAGATTCGGGTCAGCCTTCCTGGTATTAGAAGAGAGGAGAAAAGAGAGGTGAATGGACTTGGCGTGGGCAAGTGGATAAGAATCCAATAGGGATACTTAGTTTTTAAAACCTGTATTTTTGTTTCCACTCCAGAATTACTTATTAAAACAAATTAATGGGATCAAGTATTAAGGAGGGAAATATGTCTAAAGCTTCTGGCTGAAACATGTCACTCTTATTTTTCACAACTTATCATTGATGTTAGCTGACAATTATACATTTCCTATCAGTATCTATTACAAGCCATTTGCAAAATTGAGGTAGGAACTCACCTGTCAGTTTACATGGATTGGCAAATAAAATCTCCACAGAGCATAACAACATCGGAATAATAATTTTAAAATGACTGTACAAGTGATCCAATTTCACAGTAACGATACTGCCCATTTGCTCACTCCATTCCAGGGCACACATACTGACCCTCTGAAAAATTCAGTTCCTGGACAGTCCCAACAAAAGTACAAAGATCACTAAATATTTTTCAACTTAGTTCTATAGTATGAGGTAGAGGTATTATTGATGAACGAATGAGTGTGTCAGTGAAGGGGAGCAATGCATGAGCAGGAGGGCTAAGGGAAAATGTGGCAGCTGGCTTTTTAGCCAAGAGTCCCTAATAGAGAATTTAGAACTGTGGTCTTGAACATTATGGGTCATATCTGAACAGTGCATCAAAAATTCCATCTAGTGGGTCTTGATAACAATTTAAATAACAAAAAGGTGAAATATGAATTTTCAGTGGATAGCACAATCAGGACATGTATTATGAAACTTTTATTTCATGTTTGCATACATGACTATATGAAGTCATGGTATGAAATGCTTATCTTATTGAAGCTCTCAGAAACTTAAATGCCTAACATATGGCAGCTACACAGGTTCACTCTGATTTTAGTTAGAGACAAAAAAACCTTTCACAAGCATGGCAAACCGTGAGAAATGAGGCCTATGATAAATAGCTGCAGAAAAATAGCATGGATATCTCAATAGTACATAGAGAGCACATATTTTCTAATAATTCACCTAAGAACAACATTTAAGGAACCAAAGGCTATGATGGCTTGTATTTCAGCTGTATTTCATTCTGCAAAGATAATTGGGAAGAAACTATTGTGGGAAGGCAAATGGCTGTAAGAAATGCAAATTATATAAAATTCAAGCAAATAGGCTATTTGTAGAGATAAATGATATATGTGACTAAATTGTCTTTGAATCTAACTTGTTTTAATACTTAATCATTATTTCATCTGTATAATTTATATCATTGCATTTTAAATAACCAATAATAAGTACATTGGGCATGATTTAAAATACAGAGTTCTCTTTCTTAGCTATAGAAAATCCGAGTCTAAGTGTGTGTGTGTGTATATATATATATATATATATATACACACACACACACATATGTATATATGTGTGTATATGTGTGTATATGTGTGAAAATGTTTATATATGTGTATATGTATATATACTTTTGCCATTTGATGGCCATTTATTTATGTTTCAAAAGTGCCATTCCTGGTAATTGAAGAATGGAAGGCATAAAGCTGACATATTCAACTATCTATGTATCTCTGGGCAAGTTTAGTATATTCTATCATTCTTAAGTTCTGTCCTCTTTTCTTTTTTATAAAATGGATTCTAATTTTTTGCCATAAAGTGTCATTTAAGGATTAAGTTAAAAATAATGCATGGCAAGTAGTTCATAAACAAGTAGTAATTTTATTTATAGATTTATGTTTACAGGCAAGATAGTTCTGTTGTATTTACATACAATTATCTAGATTTAATTTTAAAGAAATAACACATACACCCAACAATTTATTTATATTATCAGTTGGAAATAATTTCCAGCTTGAAATATATCTGTATAAAGGCAAAAAACCCTATATTGTTTTATCTACTATTCTTTTACCACATGTTTTAACTTTGAAATAGAAATAGGCAATATTATGTATAGCTAGATTCATTTTTATGTTACTTTCTTGAGTTAGCAGAACGTTTATCCACACAATATTGAAAACCAAAATGTGTTATTCTATTGTAGCTGAAAGTACTGAAAGTCATAAATACACTGATGGAGATTATATATATATATATATATGCCTAATAACAAAATTAAAGGAAGGTGATTGGCTGTGTGACTGAAAATTCTTAGATTTTGGAGAAAGTTGTCTTTGGCAAGCTTATTGTATGACAGCTGATACACTGTCGGAAAAGACTGTGTGAAAATTCTATTTTGTTGCATCTTAATTCTTTCCCCTTGGATACAGTACAGCCCCAAGAGTTGAGTGGCTTGCTATTTAACAGTAAGTGCTGATGTTGAGGATTCAATATATTACTCTGGTGTAAATGATTGTATAGTAATCACTACTGATACCACCAACTTCCTTCTGAAACAGATGCTAGGAAATGAATTTCCTGAATTAAGATAGTAGAGTGTTGAAATGCTTGCTAAAAGTTAACATTCCAGATGTTCCAACACACTTA
The DNA here is from genome assembly GCA_028533065.1 of Trachops cirrhosus. Classification (NCBI taxonomy): domain Eukaryota; kingdom Metazoa; phylum Chordata; class Mammalia; order Chiroptera; family Phyllostomidae; genus Trachops; species Trachops cirrhosus. Next base: position 65,236 of record JAPYXV010000067.1, on the reverse strand, counting down.
ATTCTAGACTTTTTTTCCATACAGATAGAGCTACCGTCTGTTTCCCCAATCAATCAATGATGCTGATGTGATCCTGAATGCTCCGTTAATATACTTAACACTCAGTATTAAGAAAGTGTGTATTTTCTCTGAAATTCTCCCATCTATATTTATTTAAACTGCCCTGGTGTTTTGATTGTTGCCCTTCCTGGAAAAGAATGATTTGTCTTTATAAGACTTAGAATGTGGATAAGATACCCTTTGAGGATGTGAAGTGATATTTCCTTTAAGACAGTTTTCCTTGAAGTGACACTAAATGTCAATCTTCCCTTCAGAGAAGAGAAGGAATCTGAGTTCCACCACCATTTGTGTGGTTGGTGGTTCTTTGTTTTTGTTTATGGGTATATAATAAGCTTAAACATGCCATGTTCTCAAATTAAGTCTCGTGATGTTTGCAATGATAAAATCTCACAAATATTATTCTCATGATCAGGAAATATTAACTAGGTGCAAATTTAGAGTGACTAAAGTAACAATTACCATAGATACACACAAATGCCAAGAGGTAAGCTGCTCTTGTCTTTGAGAATTTTTCCTCCAGATAAGCACGAGGCCTGAGGTGGCACAGAGATTGGATGAAAATTCATGCTATTTCTGTTCTATTCTGTGGTTCTTTTCTCTGAACTGTAAGACAGTAAGTATCATTCAAAGATGGGGAAGAATGAGTAAGGCTAGAACTCTGTCCTATATCAGTGAGCCTGTTTTGGGGGCAGATTTTTCCTACTAAAACAATTCCTGCTGACAAAGTGTCTTTGCTGCCCTAGGAAGGTAGATGTGACACTGACAAATGACTCCATGTGCAAACAGGGAGTGACCCTCTTCGGAGAAGAGATCTTTAGAGTGACTTAAAGAGGTTCTCAAAAATATTGGAAGTGAGGGAAGAACTGGATAATTCATAGTTCATAATATACCAATCATTTTTAATTGACACACAAACAACACATTTTAGTTTGTAAAAATTAACATTTTCTTTTTGTGCTAGCATTGTACTAGAAATGGTTTAGTATTATTGTTACTTTATTTTTACGTCAAGCATTTTTTGAGAAAATGCTTGAAAATTTGTCTCCTGTCAAAATGGTCTAGATTATAGGGGATTTGATAAATATCTTGCCATACTAATGTATCTTGATTGCTCACTCACTGTTTCTTTAAATGCATTACTCTGACAGAAAAGTGCTTTAATACATTCAAAGGCAGGATCAAAAAATCAGCATACAGTGTAAATTACTGAACACTTTTAAAAGATGTACCAATCTTGGGTTACTGGCCATAAAGTGACCTTGACAGAGCTATTTACAGCCATGTTTAAAATGCACAATTTAACCTGAAGTGAATAAAAGGTTTTATTATATCAGTGTCAACATAAGTAATCCCTTACTCTCTTCAGGAACTTGTTTTTGGTGTTCTGTCACAGAAGCTAAAAAAACACATTAGAGAGGTTCTATATAGTTTTTGTAGTTTAAACAGGCTTCCAAGTGAAGTAAAACATTATCTGTATAATCATACAAGACCACTCCTTAGATCAGGAACCAAACAGATTATCAGGATTTTGTAATCATCTACAACACATTGCATTGGAGAGTATTGATGTAATTGCTATCTGTGATACTGAAGTATTTGAAAAATCATGACTAAGGCAAAATTCAGAAGAGTCCATAAACATTCTCCAGTTTGCTTTTTATTCAGTGAATTGACTTTTTAATTGAATTTATTGGGGTGACAATGGTTAACAAAATTATATAGGTTTCAGGTATACACTTCTATAATACATCATCTGTATATTGTATTGTGTGTTCATCACCCCATGTCAAGTCTTCTATCATCATTTATTCCCCTTTACCCTCTTTTACCTCCTTCCCACCCTCCATGACTGAGTGTTTTTTCTTTGCTTAATCCCATCTTTCTTTTTACCCAGTCCCCAATTCCCTTCCCCTCTGACAGCTGTCAGTCTGTTCCCTATATCTGTAAGTCTGTTTCTATTTTGTTCATTAGAATCTACACATAGTAAATAAATTACTTCTAATTTTGTTCATTAGAATCTACATGTAGTAAAATCGTATAGTACTTGTCTTTTCCTGTAAAAAGCTATGGCACACATCTAGCTCATTTTTACATAAAACTAATCAGATGCATGCAATGTTGAGTACTTTGTTCTATTTTTCACTTCTGAGTGATGACTCAAGGTAGCATTTTTAAAGAGTTGGTTAGAAGAGCTTCTCAGTTAAAAGCTATATTGAAAAGGCAAACCAGGAGATACACATGCCAGAAGCACAATGAGGGTGACTTGACCAGAGACAATGGCTTTGATGTTATGACACTTAAGACTGGATCCAAAAAATTTCTGGATCTTGCACCTCATTTTTTTCCTATCATCCTGCCATGAATGACAATATTCTTATTTTCTCAGTTTGGACTTTTCAGGCTATTCATTGAATGCACTGAATATAAATTCAAAATTAGTAAATACTAAACATTTTTCTAGGTTCGTATATTATCTCATGACTGACATCCATCTCATTGACTCTCTACACTGTATCCCCAAGCCAAGTATGATTTTCTATCCAGATATCAGCAAACACTTGCAATAGAACTAGGAAGATTATATAACAATCACCACAACCTAACATGTCGAATACATTGCACATGTTTCCAAAGTGTTACCCTTGACTGCAGCTGTCATCAAATCACTAAACCAATCAAGTATATTGAAAAGTTTAGTCTTCCTACTGGTTATTTTGCCACATTTCATCTCCCAGCACTTGCGTGCATACCCTGCTGTCTTCTCCATTCGCAGAGTTCAGGGGAGCTGTGCTGCAACAATATAGTCATCACATCTACTCTGAAACATATACTTCTTTTTGTTATATTTGAAAACATATGCATATAATGGCACCTATTCAAAGTTTAAAAGGAAAACCTGTTCATATCTGATTCAACTTCAAAAACTCCCCAAATGTCTTACATATTTAATTAAACACGAAATATTATATTTATCTGGAATTTTCAAAGTCACTTCCTATATATTAAATAAATGAAGATTCATAATGACCCAGAGAAAGGCAGGGGAACTATTACCACTTCTGTTTTAATAAAAGATGAGAGTTTCATGGCATCAGTGACATCTCACAGAATGCACATGTTCTCACTCTGACTAGTCTAATGTGACTCTTAAAACAATTTTTGTGGGTTCTAAAAATTGCTATAAGCCCTTGATAAGAATTAGAAAAATAAATGTTGGGATGCCAAGAATTTTTGGACTTGCCATCGTCCCTCCTCTATATGTGAACTAATATGCATGTCAACTCAGGAATGACCATCTAAACTTAAAAAGAGACATTGATGTTTGGAAACACCATTATAACTCTTAATGTTGTCTAAGGAACATGCCCATTATGCCAGCTCAGCTTTGGAAGAGGTGCACAATTACTTAATATTGTCAGCATCTTGATATAGCTGCTTGTGTGTCTGATGACAATGATGCCCTTCAACCACCAACCGAAAAGCAGGCTACTAGAATGGTTAGAATTGCTCTCATCTATAAAACTGTAAAAAATGAAGCTCTCTCCTCATGTTCACCAAATTCATTCCTCTATAGGGAAACAGAAGGCATATGACCCACCCATGCTCTAGAAATCAAAAGAATCTGCTGGTACTGTTGGAGAATATAGTGCCATGACCCCTCTGCCTTCTTAGCATACACACGTGCAACTTGAGACAGAATGAATTTAGAGGCTGACTTGGAAAGAGTAAAGGGAAGGTCTGGGGCCACCAGCAAATAAAACCCCAAGCAAGGTTAACTTTGCTGATAGCAGAGAGGAAAGAAAACTGTGAGCAACTAATTTGAAGAACTTCGACAAGTTTCCAGACTGATAAAACGTAAATTCGGCTGGGAAAGGAGACAGATGGTGATGCAAACACCACAGTGACTAAACAAGACATCAGGACAAAGTTGCCACAAAATCAAGGTCTGTCAAGCAGTAACAGAAAAATATCCTGGCAGAGGGAGGCTCCACAGGCATCACAGAGTGCCACCAGGCATAACACTGAGAACCATGCTCCAGTGGTATACACTGCTTCCAGAAGCACCTGCCAAGTGTGGCACTGTCTTCAGAGCTTAATTTTTTTTTATTTAGTCTGAAAAATCAGCCCATGTGTGTATGTGGGGGTGTGCTATGGGTAGGCTTGCACATATGTGTAGGTAGACAATGATGTAAATAATAATAACTAGTATTTACCAAGTACTTTTAAGTGGCAAGTGCCAATCACCCATCTAAATGCACAGAATGATACTATGAGGTCAGGACTAGAATCATCCTCAATTTACAGATGCTGAAGTTTCTGCACAGAACAGTTAACTTTGCCCATAGTTATCACCGGTAGCAATGGAGCAACGATCTGAATGCACATAGTCTGGCTCTGGAGTTCATCTTTCAATATGCTCTTATTATATGTTCAAAGCACAGCATGCCAGTATACATATTTTTTCCAGTATATAGGTGCTCTTCAACTTTCAGTGGAGTTATATCCTCATAAATCCATCCTAAATTAAAAATAGTCAAGTCAAAAATACATTTAATACGCCTAACCTACCAAACATAGCTCAGCCTCACCCACCTTAAATGTGCTCAGAATTCTTATGTTGGCCTACAGTAGGAGAAAACCATCTCCCACAGTCACTGCACTGTAGAGCATTATTTACCCTCATGATTGTGTGGCTGACTGGCAGCTACAGCTCATGGCTGCTGCCCAGCATCACGACAGACTATGTCACATATCACTAACCTGGAAAAATGTCAAAATTCAAAATTCAAAGTAGGGTTTCTACTGAATGGCATCACTTTTGTACCATAGTAAAGTCAAAAAATTGTAATCCAAATCTTCATAAGTCAGATACTCTTATGCAATTCTGATCCTCATGAATTAACATTAATGACTTCTACTGTGTAGCATCAACTAATACATTTGGAGGACATCATAAGATGGAAATGGATAAACATTCTATGATTTACTGATGACATTAAAATCAAAACAGTCTGTCTCTCCTATCTCCTGATTTCACAGATCCCAATTGTGGCATTTTTATTTAATCATCTCAGACACCTTCTACCCGTAGCAATGACATCTACTGTTGCTGCTCCAGGCTCATAACCATTCCGGCCACTGTCAGAGCCACAGGGAGCCCTCAGGGGACAGATCACAGAGCTCCACCAATCCACTTCCCGCCCTCGACACGTATACAAGAAAAGTCCACCAGGGATTAATAAGATTAGTATTTAAAGAACAAAAGCATGGGGCCAGGTCAATTCACCATTCTCCACACTCCCCTATATCCTTGATTGTAAACAGGTACACTCCACCAGTCTTCCTGGCTTCTTCACATATTTGCTGAGTGCCTGAAGTATCCAAAACTCTCTGTGCCTCATATCAACCACGTTTTAAATAACAAAACAATAATCCATCATCTGATTGTTTTAAGATCTGAGTTAAGTCGACCAGAACAGCACCTTGCACATTGTGAGCACTCAACAGTTGTTAGCTTTTTTCATCATCATCATTATTTTTACAATCTACCTTTACACCCAATCTCAATCATAAAATGCTTATGGTTCTAGTCCCTAATTCAGCCTCTGACTTCTCCATTCACACCTAGACTAGTTCATTGTGTTATTCCACAATATAACAAAAGTCAAACAACAAACCCTATATTTTTAATCGTTTAGTGGTACCATTTTCTTATCTGAAGCCTGGCTTGCCCTTCCCTACAATCTGGTTAGTAAAAGCTGTTCCTGTAAATCTTTATTCTGTCAAGGTCACAAAGAGGACTAAGTTTTCTCCATCTTCATCAGTGTTGCTTCCAAGAATTAAATTCCTGCTTAGTGGGTTAAAAAATGCCTGCCATCTCATAAAGAAGGCCACTTGGCTACACTTGCTTCTGCACTGTTTTCTGTATATTGTCCAGTGTAACCTCATTCATTTGTGACTTTAAAGTTTGGTTTATGCTTAAAAAAATCCATTAATATAAAAGATTTCAAATAGCCTATGGTGATCACACCCATTTTCCTAGGTCCCAACACAGTGCTATCGACTTCTATTCTACTTCAATATCGTATTCTAATGGCCATACTTTGACTTTGCATTACCTGGTATTGTTTTACTTCAGATATTCCATTTAAACAGTATCTTGCTTGTTTATAAACTTGTTCCTATTCTATCTTAAGTGTTCTTCTAGAGCACTTGTTCTTTTTTTTAAAATATAATACTCTATTCTATCTGATTTTCTCTCTTTATTGCAGCCCCACAGTATTCTGTCTTTACTCCCTCCGCTACTAAGTTTCCCCATATTTGTAATTAAAACCATGGCCTTGACAATGTTTTCCATTTTCTTGGCTTTTGTCTCCACATCAAACCTACCTCACACAAACCCAACTCTGGGTCAATCCAAATCTCTGCAGCAGAAAGATGCTCTCCAACATCAGTGGCATTGCATAACTCAACTGATGCCACTCCGACGCATCTGGTTCTTCAAATGCTTTAGGGTTTGCCTTGTCACTCCTACTGTCCACAAATATTTGAGAGATTTTTACATACCCCCAGTCTTCTGACCTAGCATCTCTGCCCTTACACTTGCAGATAACACCACTTCCTACTTCATAGGAAGTAACTGAATGAGATCTTTAAGAATTGAAATATTGATTGGATTAAAAATATCTGGGTTAAAAGTGTGTAGCCTTAGTTATCACATCACTTGCCAATGTTTCAACTACCTGCAGTTAAGAACTGCCCATTAAAAAGAATATTTCAGGCAATATTTAAAGTTATCAGTTGTTTCTTTAAATATTTAATCTTAGATGTAATGAAATTTCAGTTAATGCAAATGGAAAAAAATTGACATGTGAAAAGTTCTTGAATTTAAATTTTATGGACATATCAGACACAAGTAAATCAAGTCTGATAGCTCTTAATAAAGTCAGAATAAATTAGATGGAAAAACACACATACAAGCCAGATTTCTTTTGGCATTAGCAGGCAGTAAAATGATACACCGCGCACTGCCAAGCTGCAGAGTTTTGTAGACCAATTCTGAAATGCAGTATGTAGTTTGTGGCAACCATCTGCTGAAATCCGTTTACTTCCTGTCATTCGGCACACATGAAATTAAAATATCGATAGAAACAATTTCTGCAGGGAAATTGGAAAAGCTAATAGGAAAGTCAATAAGGGTTCCATGAGATTATACAGTCTAGTTTCTTGATACTTTTACTACTCTTAATTATATAACAGGACTAAGAATTAAACATAAAATGTAATAAAGAGTAGCCTCTGCCAAGTGTAAGCAAAAATATGAAGATGATTATGGGGTAAATAAAATACAGTGCAATATTAGATTTACCAGAAAAGTCAAATATGCATTCAATGGAAGTTATATTAGTAGAAAAATCTATTAAAAGAGTAAATTTAGCTCTATAATAAAATATTAAATGTGTTTAGATGCCACTGTCGGAAACATCTTGGTCCCCTGCCTCTGTACTACTATATTCCAGCTAGCTATAAGTTTTTCCTTTTCAATTGACTCAATACTTGATTCTGATTTCATTAAAAATAAAAAAAATAAGATCCATTTTCTCAGATAACACTTTGTTATGATTAAGACTGGTCAATGAAATGTAGAGCCTAGAATTAGTGCTTAATTTCTTGGCCATGCTGCCAAATGCTTCTCTGTGTTCTTCAGACACCTGGCTTGGATTCATGGCTCTCTGTGATAATCCCCAAGGCTCAGAAGGCCCCCTCCTTTAGACCCTCTATCAGGGTATTTTTTGTTGGGGCTGATCTCATGTACTGTGAGGGTTGCTTCAGTACCTGAATTTAAAGAAACTATTCTCTTTCTCACAGTCTAGTTGTCTACCCTGGCCATACGTGGCCCTTAACTCTATATACCCTGGATATCTTCCAGTTCCTTTACCCTGGTCTCTTCAGATATGTATCCTGTTGATACGAGACAAGTAACAAGAGAACTACCCCATTCCAGAAAAAATATATGGTGGCGTCACTCAAAAACTTTAGCAATAGCCTAGAATAATCAGCAGATACTAACTAAATTCTATATCAAGGTAAGAATAAATGTATAACTTAGAATCATGCTTTTATGTTTTTAATTAATTAATTTATAAGGCTAATTTAATGTATTTCTTTGTATTGTTGCATTAAATTTCCAGAACATTAAAAATATTTTTTATTTCCCCTTTGAATCACACAGAGTCTCAATCAACATTTTCAAATTGCAGCCCATAAAAATTTTAGGCAAATGATGAGTATTTTCACACTATTATTAATAGAAACTGACTTCATTAATCTGCTAATTGTTATATCATGCTGCAAATATTAATTTACAGAAAAATGTTAATATACACATATAATATTAGACAGCATTTGTGGAGGTAATCTTTATTTCCAAGTCAAATTCAGAATCAAAATATTGTAGATAAATTTCTGTCAAGTATGTTTTTTAAAAGAAACACTTAATTTAAATATTTCTTTATGAAAAACCTGAGATCTTTATGAGCTATTGTTTTCTAAAAAAAAAGTCTAACTTAACATCTAATAATTTCATGTCCTAAAACAATACAATACTAAAGAAAAAATAGAATTTTTAGAAATTGATTGTGGTTCATCAGTATAAAAAATGTTACAGTAATATTTAAAGGATATTAAAAAGATCATCAGCATTGATCCCATTTTATTGGTTTTGGGGACAATTATAAACAAGAATACTGACAGGCTTTTCTGACTTATATTTGTGAAGCAACACAGGGAAAAATGGCATGGGTGAAGTTTTCATACTCAACTAACTGATTGTTAATAATAACAATTATGTGTGGTTTGATGTTTTCCACAAAACTTGTGGTCTAAGTGGAATAATTCAGAAGCAATAGACACATTGAACCTCAGATCAATAAAAGCATGAGCAAATTACACTGATGGATTTTTATAAAAGAAAAATGAAGGTCAGCTCTGGAACATTTCAACAAGAAGCAGTATGTCTCCATAAAAATGGCCAAATTCAGCTACAAATAAACTGTATCAGTATTTTAACAAACTTGCTCCATGAAAATAACCAATTTTCTTTCCTCTACATAAATTTAGTTTTGATAAGAATTATATACATTTGAGAGAAAATTTTGAGCCAAAAGTCTTTATCTTATGAGGTTAAAATTAGAAAACACATTGAGAAATTCTGTTCCAGGGGAAGACAGCATTAGCACATGCTACACTCTCTCTCCCAATGAGTGCATAAGAGAGTTATTTGAGAACTCTCAAAAATATCCTGCAGGCTGAGGAAGAAGACCAGAATTTGACACAAATCTAAACTGGCAGTGAGTATACTACTTTTACCCTCCACTTATCCCCTGGCCTGGACTCAAGTCAGTAAACAACTTGGAATTGGGCATTGTCGAGGACAGAGAAACCTGAAAGGAATTTTCCCTATGAGTTTTCAACAAGGTAGACATTATATTACACAAAAACAATAGCACTACAATAAACTTCCATCCATTGTTCATGCAACAATTAGTTACTGAGTGCTTACTATGAGCCAGGCACTTTCCTGAGCTGTGGTGATGCTCAATAAGTACAATGAAGGTCACTGGACCTTACACTCTCACAGAAAGAGACAGACAATAAAATACAGATCTAAGAAGTAAGCAAAGTATACCTTGGTTTAGAAGGTGATTAGTACTGCACAAAATGGTAAGGCAATGCAAGTAGGGCAAGAGGTGTCGGGAGCACTGGCAGGGGAAGTAAGATGCATTTCAATAGAGTCTTGGAAAGGACTCACTGGAAAAATGACATCTGAACAAAGACTTACAAAAGGCTAGGAAGTCTACAATGCTGAATCAAGAGGAATTCATACATAGGAACAACCTGTTCAGAGGCCCTGAGCTGGTAGCAGGAATGATGTGCTCAAGGGAAGGTAAAGTTTGAGTGGCTGGAGCAGAGGGAGCAAAGGAAAGTCATAGAACATGAGGCCAAACAGAAATTGTGGGGTGGCCAAATCCTGTAGGCTCTTGAAAGCTGTTATAAATTATTTAACTCTTACTCAGCATAAAGCAGAGTGCCTGCAGGGCTTTGAGCACAGGATTAATGTGGTCTGGTATAGTTTAAGATGGATCATTCTGGATGCAGTGTTGAAAATAGACTATGTGGAGGCCATAGAATAAATACGGTACAAGCAATAGCGTATTTCATAAGGCTATCTTATAAAATACTGCCCTCTAAGACAATGTGACCATACACAAATGTGTGTGTGTATATGTCTACATATATACATATATGTATGTGTGTTCTCTGCAGAGAAACTACTGGGACCTCTGCTTCATGGAAAACACTCAAGGAAATATAATTCATGAATGTGTTTATAACCTAAAGGCAAGTATATCTTACAGGCAATCTTCAATAAACATTATGCTGCACAACTAAGCTTTAATAGGAATTGGGCAGTCAAGCTTTTGAGTTTATAATCTCTGGCAGGATCTGAAGAGCAGGTCTGATGTGTTGCCAATCAAAGGTACAATATAACCATATGCTTTGAAAGTTCCCATTTAAGCTGGGAAAAAGCTGGTCTCTGGACTGACAGAGGGCTAGTTTGGCTATCACTACTTTACAGGTGAATTGGTAGGGATGATAAGTGGCAGTAAAAATAAATAAGGGGTTTCCCTAGGGTGCCCGTCTTGGTAGAAAGAAACATGACCTCAGGTCTTGATCACCTTGTGATGAAGCAGTAATGGTGGGCACACCCAAGACGAGTTTCAGAAAAATGTTCTAACACAGACAAGATAGCGCGTTTCTCCCAGCTCTGGGCTCCACTGCAGTGGTTCCCAGTCCATGCCCTGCAGACCCTACACGTCAGGTTTCTTTGTGGGTGGTGTCAAGATTTTGCAAAGGTAGCCATTTGTCCACATTTGCATATGAATTTTACTTTTCAAATGATTTAAAAGTACAACTACTGAATTGTGGAAGATCCATTAAATTTCCCAACATTAAATATATTTATAATTTGGGGGTTCTTATTATAATTAGAGGATAATCAATAATTATATAATATAAATACATTTGGGAGCTATATGCAAAAAATTATGGTTTCTTTATTGGTTTTTATCATTACTTTGTGACAAAAATTAAATAGTAATGCCAGTTATTTAGGCCAGGTATCTCTTAGGATGTGACAATAAGATAATATGCAAATTTCATACAAGTCGGATGTACAGCTTATATCCCACCTGCTCTATGCAGAATGTTGACTCTGGAAGCCCAGATTTTCAGTTTATCAAATGGAAAACTAATTTACATTTTATTTTTATTTTTTGGGGGGAAATATGTTTTTACTATTGTTCAGTTACAGGTGTCCTGCCTTTTTCCCCATTGCTCTCCCCTGCCCCATTCCCCTCACTCCCACAGTCAACCCCCCCTCCTCCCACCAATGTCTGTGCCCATGAGTCCTCTATGTTCTTTGGCTAATTTACATTTTGAAAGGGATATCAAATGTGTGAATAAGTCTGTTCTTGAGGAGGCAGATATGATTAAAGAAAAATGACTTTCAATGCTAAGCATGTTTGTTAATCATTCTGTTCTTACTTCTCACAAAAGTAATAGCAGACTTTTTAATTTTCAAACACCACTTGAGTTGGTTACTATTTAGTAGTAAAATAAAACATGGCAGCAAACATGCTTTGACAGGTGTGTTGGTGCAGTCAAATATATGCAAAAGTTGGGAATATCCATATCAGTTTGGTTACCTAATGCCATGTTTGAAGCATGAGATAAAGCCACAATTACAGGTCATTATAAAGTGTGGCATTTAGTGTTACATAATATGTAATGAAAAATAATAGCATTTTAGTAACCAAAGAGAACATCTGAAAATATAGAAATATCAGGGTGAGGTAAATACAATTGGTATGAGAACTCACTTTCTACCGACTGAGATCTTGATATAACATGTTGAGAATGAGTAAGATAATATTCTGAACAAAGGGACACTTGGCCAAATAAATATGGCAAATCCTGGGTTAAAAGTTACTTCAGCTTCTCCACTTCAGGACCTCTCAGAGTCTTTAAAATGGTAATTCAGGTTGTGAATCTCTAAGAAGAAAGTACTGAAGGCAGCGTTTTCTAAACTTAACTGACCAGGGGGCCCTCTAATCTTTTCTCTCCCCACAGATCACTGTGTAGAATGAATGTGCCATAGAATGTTTTGGGAAGTGACGTTCTAACCCCATCGACATGAAGAATGTTCTCTGATGCAGTCTGACAGGGACATAAAGCCTGCAGAGTTTACAAGTTCCCCCTCATCTCCACATTTTGATGTGAAAGCCTGTATGTGGGCCCTGATAAATCCAAAACAAAGATTTCTTCTTGATAACCCACTGTGGCCTATAACTTAGAATGATTTCTTAACAATATGTTAAAAAGTAAGCCTGAGGAAATAGTGTTTCTTCCTTTATATCTAACTATAGAAGCTTTTCCATAAGAACGACAGCTTTTAAGAATCTCATATTTCATGCCCTATGAAATAACCAATTTTAATTTTGTTTCCCAGTTGATTTTCTGAAATGAATGACACCTAAAAATAGAATATAGATCCATAAATGTACTCCTTTCCCTCTGAATATACTGCAATCCAAAATATCGAACCTCCTGTACTGCAGCTCATTTACCACATGGATTCACTTACAGAAAACATCAAAGAATGAAGCTCAAAGGTCAATAATGTATTGTCTGTTGTATAAAAATTGGTACTGTGGAGGGATAACACTGCTTTTTAGAAATTCATACATATCATAAATACATATATATACATTGTCGGAGAAGAATTTCTGGCAAATGCAAAAATTAAGACTTGTTCACATTAAAAGAGGCTACTTCCATCAATCAATATTTATTGAGGCTGACAGTGTAGCTACCAGGCAGCAGGTGACCCGTAGTATGTAATCTAGCTCTGACATCTGACCTCAGGGAGCTGGGTTTCAAAGGAAACAGCATAGATACATGTGTAGATAGCACATCCACTGTCAATTCGTACTTCTCTCCACTGTGTTAGATCTGCACTCACACTGACGAAAACTTTAACTTCTGAAAGTAGATGAGCTATTTCTGAAAGATAAATTATAGTTTCCTCCTTGAAATTAATAATTATTACTTGTTTTGATTGGGTTTTGAATTTCTTAAAAAGTAACCTCTGAAGAATTTAATGAACTAATGTGATTTACAGACATTGCATTATCTAAAAAAATAAATTAAGCAATCATTGTCTTGGTGTAGCTTTCCAGTGATTCTGACTTAGAATCCTAACAAAATTTCAGATGAATGAGCCAAACAGCATGGCAGAAGTGTGCTTCAAAAGAAAGCCACTTGAGCAGATTTCCATACAGGTGTTCAGGCACAAATAGAATCTGTCAATAGGATAAAAATATTAGTCAAATATGTGTACATTTTTTTCTACATATGGGTAAACACCTGGACCCTAGAAATAGTTTGTTTTACATTGTATTGCATTGTACATGTAATTCATGAACATCAATGTAGATTATGGAGAATTTGTTAACCCCGACACTTGGATGAGGAGGATAAACTAAGGTTTGTAGCTGTTTGGAAAAGGGGAGTTTCATGTCGGCTCCCTAGAGTTGAGATGGTAACAATAAAAGGAAAGTGCTGAAATCAGTGACAGGAGCTCAGAGGGTTTTCACATAACCCTTTGTGAGGCTTTAGTGTTTGCCATGTGCCAGAGGCCAGTTTCAGGGCGCCTGAAACATCTGCCCCCAAATGAATGATAACCCTTACAGGTGTGGAAGCTTGAAGGCCTTGAAAAGAGTCAAGAGGGCCCCAGATTCCAGACTGCTGCAGGCATGGCCCAGAGCCAGGTGGGGAGGATGACAGGACACTAGGCTTCCCGCTCTTTCCCTATCTGTCTCCGAGTATTTACACTTAGCTAAGAAAAGTCAAGTGGGATTTGGAGAGATGTTTAGTTTTCAGATCGGCATTATTTCTCTCAGTTACTTTTTCCCCTTATAACTCCACGTTCAATGCATGCAATGAAGACTACACAGCAAGGGAAGATAGGTATTCTCCAGATATTTTGGATATAGGGTAGTGGAAAAATCTGATATCCTAAAAACAGTCACTCTAGTCACCAATACATGACAGCATTTCTTCCACTATAACAATATACAATTATTATTCCTAAAGAACCAGAAATAAATAATAGGTACAATTTTTTGATATGGATACTTTGAACTATGGTAACACTTTCCTCTTTTAGAAGATTCTAAGGCATTTCATTGTAGGAGAGAGTAGAGAGCAATGGAACTACTGCTATTATGATGGATGATGTTTAGAGAATCACCTCAACTGGAAGTGTAAGTTTGAGTGACTGCAATGAATTAATCTAAAATGTAATAAACAACCTGTAGTCAAGTTTCCTCACCTTGTGTATATTTTTTGATAAAGAGCTACACTTCTTGATCTTATTACTTAGATAAGAAAGTTAGGGTCAGTTGGCAATAGACAGTAAAGCTTCATATTTATTCAGCATAGACAGAATCTTATTCCTGTTCGATCAAAGTCTTATGATTGATATTGGAGGGAAAAAGTCTGAGTGCAATATATTCTAAATGTATTATAATTGATATAGCATTTGTATCTTGCTGAAGTGAAATTTGGAAGTGAGAATTATGCTGAAAGGTAATGAAGTACAGTTGATAGTGAAATTACCTCATCATAAGATAAAATTTTCATTCAATAAGATGACTGTAAGAAAAACTACTTTTCTATTACAATTACCTTCAGGGAGTTTGAGGCAAAATAACCTGTGCTTTTCAATATAGATCATTTAATTTTCTAATATAAAATAAGTTTAGCATTTTAATGAATTTTAGTCATGCATTTTTACATTTCCTGCTCCCAAACGAAGAATTTGATGCTCCTAGTGTAAGACCATTAATCTTGGATCCATGAATGTAAATCCCCTAGACTTTTGTGTGAAATATTAATGTGCCTGTGCATTTTTCTGTAAAGAGTATTGGGAGGTTTCATCTGATTCTAAAGTGATCAGTGATCTACGTGGCAGTAGAAAATAAAAATGACAAAAATTGTCTTAAGAAGCCAAGGCCTTTGTGATATGATATGATATGACAGTCCAATTCTTTTTTTTCTTATAAATGAAATAAAGTTTTTTGGCTTTATTTAAGTATGATTGACAAATAAAATTGTAAAATATTTAAAGTGTTCAATGTGATATTTTGATACATAGTGTTAATATTGCCCCTAGTTGCATGAAGAACCATTAACCATTCTAACCCTGAATTCACCTTTTTTAGAAGGTAGATTTCGAAAGAGCTAAGATCCATTTAACCATTGGAATAAGATGAGTATTTTTGGTTCAGACATTTCATTTTTTCCTGTCTTACACTATCCTATATTTAAAGAAAACATCTCCCTATTACAGAATATCATAATCAGACTCTTTTCATTTACATAATATCTTTATAATTTCAAAAATTTAAGCTACTTTAAGCAACATTAAGAATACATTTGGGTAATTAATTAAATAATTTCTGTATTAGTTAAATGGATTGGTAGTATTATGAATTAATATCTATAAAACATATATTTTCAAATGGAACACATCTTAAAAGAAAACAGAATTTGTGTTATTTTCTTTTAGAATTTATCCTGTTCTGTTAAAGTTATACAAATATAACAACATAAATGAATTTGTAATTATAACATTTTGTTGTATTTGAATTATTAGACTGGGGTAGGAGTTCTTTCCTTATGTTTATAAAGAATAAATAGATAAATTACTCCAGTGCAATTTCAAAAAGAAAAGAAAAAAGGGGAAAAAGTAAAGAAAGAACACCATAACAATACAAATATCAGTGAAATTTCAGGCAGAAAAAGAAATAGACTTATTTGGAATTGTTTGATATTTAAAACAATTTTCCAACCTGTATACCTTGAATCTGTGTATATATGTATTTATATATATACATACACATGTATATATACACACACACATATATGAGGTCTGTCTGGAAAAAGTCCAGCCACTGTTAATATAATGAGAATGGTTTGTGTGACATCGACGTAACCTGGCAACCAAGGAGAGTGCACTGGAATGCGCATGCATGAACAATGACAACCTCACTGTACTAGTCAGTAGGGGCAGCAGACCTGCTGCGTGAGCGTGCATACTGTGAGGCCATTGCATTCAAAATGACTAAGCAAGGAGAGCAACTAATCTGCATCAAATTTTGTGTTAAATTTGAACATTCCTCCACAGAAACTATTTAGATGATTTTTCTGGGACTTTCAGAGACAATGCAATGAGTGCAGTGCAAATGAAAGTGTGGCACAAATGCTTCAAAGATGGTAGAGAATCTGTTGAAAGTGATTCACATTCAGGAAGGCCTGCAACAAGCAGAACATCTGAGAAGGTTGAATGTGTACAGGCTGCAATCAACAAAGATCAGCGACTGACAGTACAAGAACTAGAAGCTGATCTGGGGATTCCAAAAACTACTATGTCTGAGATTTTGACTCAGGATCTTAGCATGTAACATGTTGTGGCAAAATTCGTTCCAGGGTTTCTGCTACCAGAGCAGAAGGAACATTGTGCTGCAGTTGCTAATGACTTGATTCAAACCACTATCATTGAACCAGGTTTCCTCAAGACAGTCACAACTGTAGTTGAATGGTGGGTCTAAGGCTATGATCCAGAAACAAAGGCCCAGTCACCCCAATGGAAATTGCCTAGTTCTCCATGCCTGAAGAAGGCGTGGCAAAGTCACAGCAAGATCAAGACTATGTTAACTGTATTTTTTGATTGGGAAGGTGTTGTCCACCACGAGTTCACCCTTCCAGGCCAAACAATTAGTAAGGAGTGCTACCTCAATGTTCTTTGTCGCTTGAGAGATGCAATATGACTAAAATAGCTGCAGCTAGAAGTAACTGGTGATTGGCAGCTTCACCACAACAATACACCCACTCATGCATCACATCATGTGCAGAATTTTTTAGTAAAACATCAAATCACCCAAGGGACTCAGTCCCCTATAGCCCAGATTTGGTGCCCTGCAACTTCTGGCTTTTCCATGAACTTAAATCACCTTTGGAAGGGAGAAAATTTTAGACCATCAATGAGGTTCAAGAAAAATATGACAGCGATTCCAACGAAGGATTTGGCAAAGTGTTTGGAACAGTGGAAGAGAGGCTGGGAGAACTGTGTGAGGTCCCAAGGTGCCTACTTTGAAGGGGACTGAGGCATCATTGTCCTGTGTACAATGTTTCGTGTATCCTGTATCTTCTTCAATAAATGTCTCTATTTTTCAAAGTAAATGGCTGGATACTTTGTGGACAGATGTGTACACATATTGACAGGCATATGTACATACATATATATATACACACATACATTTGTATGTGTATATACATATGTGTGTATATATGTGTATGCATACATATGATTGACAACAGGGGGCAGCAGTGGAGTGTAGCTGAAAGGAGAGCTATAAAGGTCAGGTGGTGGGGGATGGGAGGTGTGGGGGCACAGGGGCTCCTGTGGCAAACCAAAGTTCTGAGGATTCACAAAACTTGAGTGATGAGGAGTTGTGAAGTAGAGAAAGATGAGGAGAGCGGTAACTTATGAAGGCAGTTAAAAAGAAGAGAATTAAACAGACACATAGATGGGGGTGTATCATTTTAATGTTGATGAGACTTCTCAGATTCCCTACTGTGCCTTGGGGTAGCCAGGGTGCAGCTCTTTGTTGAGGCCCTATATTACTATTTTCCTGCTCTTAGCATTTGCAACAGAATCTCCCTCCATTCTCAGTCTCTCAGTGTCTCTCTCCCTCTCTCCCTCCCACCTCTATTTATTAAAAATACATAATGCCCCTTCCCTCCGCACATGCTTTTTTAAATGTAACCAAAAGGGTCTAACTAGAACAGAACAAGCCTCTTCATACTGTGTGGAATATTGGTTAATTCTATAACTTTGTTACCCAGGTAAGAGGACCCTGAAGGTGTAGAGTGATAATTTCAAATACTATTTTGTTCTTATATGTCAGAATAACCAATGGTATGTCCTTTATTGTGTCAGACACTTTTTGCCTTCTGGAGTTTACTTTATAAACATATTTTAATGTGTTATATTATTAACCATTACTACTAACTGTGAGAATGACCACATTATAACATAAAGAGGCATCAGTTTGCTGTGAGTATTCCTTAGAGAATCTGGCAATGCATAATTTCAACATATGTTATTTTAATGCTTCTACTCCTACCATAAAAGTTCCATCACAAATTCCTCACCTATGTTTAAAGCAATCGTGAAGTGATTTCACCAAGGTTATAATGCATTTGTGCCAAGAAAATAGGAAATTGAAAGCAAGGAAGAGGTCCCCAAGTGAAACAGACTTATGAAGATCTTATTGAATTAATGAATATCTAAGAATGTGCAGGAAAAAGTACACCTGCTTTACACTAAAAATAATATTGGCTAATGCCTACTGAATGATAATAAGTCCAGCGTTGTCTATGTGACAAGAAATAGGCACATAGGATGCTCTAAGTATGGAGGAGCCTAATGCAAATTACACAGCCATTGTCACCTGCAAGATTTGTTTAGTCTTCTCTATGAGAGATCTTGTAGCAGTTGGGCCTTTATATTTTGAACATTTCCATGATGAGGAGGCACCCTTCTTCTGCCACCTGACCTTGGGCTGTTCAGGTAACTATGTTGGCCTTTAATATCTTTATTGTAAAATGAAGGATTGCTCTCTTTGAAACTCCATGGTTCTGAAAACGCTTTAGGGAATTGGGAAAAAGAAAGTATTTTCAAGTACTTTCTTCTTAACCATTAATATTTAAATTGCCTTGGAAACCTATTAATTGCTCTGAGCTTTAAAATTTCTTCCAGCTCTACAATTATATGAATGTATAATATATGAATTATATGGGTATGGAAATAAATGCCTTAATGTAGAAAATGTTTCCTGTGACAAAGTACAGACAAAACCAATAAAGTTGGATGAAATTATTGTAAGAACCTGTGTGCTCAGAATCTACTTTGACCTAAACAAAGACAGATACTAGTTGCAGAATGTAGACTCCTAGATGAGCGATATAGTTAAAACAATACAGGGTTTTGCCCTGGCTGGTGGCTCAGTGGATTACGGCCAGCATGTGAACCAAAGGGTCGCCAGTTTGATTTCCTGCCAGGGCGCATGTCTGGGTTGAGGGCCAGGTCCTCATTATGTAGTGTGTGAGAGTCAACTACACATTAATGTTTCTCTCCCTCTCTTTCTCCTTCCCCTCTTTCTAAAAATAAATTTGGGCCATTTGGGTTATTTGGAGAAAAGTTTTTTGTTAGCATGAATAAAGTGAAGCTTAATAGTTAAAATGATTGCATATTTTTGGTCTCTTTCAAACATATTTTAAACCATCATAATTTTATTTATTCATTCTTATAGGAATCTAAATGCCAATTCTTCTTAATTAATGTTAGAAAAAAATGACAAATTCCATATATACTTTATTTCCCATAACTAATTAAAGTCTTACATTTTTTACACTCTGCATGTTAGGGTATACTCTCAAACACCAGATAATTTTTTAAATTATAATAGCTTTTACATCCTCTTCCCTTGTTTTTGCTCTTTCATA
Organism: Trachops cirrhosus; assembly: GCA_028533065.1. Lineage (NCBI taxonomy): Eukaryota > Metazoa > Chordata > Mammalia > Chiroptera > Phyllostomidae > Trachops > Trachops cirrhosus. The sequence goes on along the minus strand of JAPYXV010000067.1, from coordinate 45,481 downwards.
TTAAAAATTAAGAGATGGTACAAACAAAGTAGGGAAGGATACCATATTAAGAGATAACTTTGACTAACATCAAATCTGAAGATAAAAAACATCAGGATGTAATATCAGCATTCTTACAATAGCAAATAATCATTGCCTGGTCATATTTATCATATGTATCTCTAAACAGAATTAGAGATCCAAATATTCTATGGTAAATACCAAACAGAAACATACAAAGGTGATATTTGCTGTCTTATTCAAATCTAGTTTGCGGCACTTATCAATGGCATTTTAATAAAATATAGATGTCTAGCTGGATAAAATCTTAGGCATTCTATTATTATCTAATGTGGAAAAGAATACACTATTGTGAGAAGACTACGGGCTTTAAAGTCAGGTAGGCTTTGCTACGCCAGGCTACTTATGCTCCTTATGTTGCCCCACAATCTTGCTCTGCCTCGATCTCCTCATCGATGTAATGAGCATCATATATCCTTCTCAGACTTGTTGTGAGGATAACAAAAGGTAATGGCTATAAGCCACCCACCAGAATGCCTAGCAGTTCATAAATTCTAGACAAATTTCACTGCTCTTCCCCTAAAGAACAATCTACAGGTAAAAGGTATACAAAGAGAGCAGAAATAAGCCATTAGTATTTGAATTTTTCTATTGAAAAAATACTATAATGAATATTACCATCAGAATTGGCTATTAATAGCAAATAATAATTGTTATTGACATATTTATCATTTATGTGAATGCTCTCAATTCCCAAATAGGTTTATCATAATATTTCTACCACTAGAGAAAGGATTTCATTAGTATTTGTGCATATTAACCTGACAACATCTGTATAAAACATATGGAAACACCTGTGCATCTAGTCTTTATAGAGGCAGATGTTCATAAAATACTATGCTTTTCTCTTGTGGAATATTTTATCATTTTATTTTAAATCTGTAATTTAAAATTTATTGTAAGATGAAGTACTCATCTTAGAAGTGTCACATGACATAGAGTTCAAAGTTACAATTTCTGATGCTTATAAAGTTACTTTGGATGTTTTCTTTCACATGCTAAATATAATGATGACTCATTGAACTAACTGTGGAGGACCTTATGAATTATGGGGAAATAGTAAGCTAAATGAAGCTCCTTCCTTTTTTTTTTTTTTTTTTTTACCAACATTAACATACTGGCATATTTTGAGTAAAATAGAAGCTGGGATCATCAGAAACCTTACAATGTGTATGTCAGAACTTGAGTTCTCTGAGAGACCCAGGGAAGAGAACTGACTGGTATGGGCCTTTATTGCCTGTGGGCAGAGTGAGTACATGAAATCCAGTGGACAACCCCAGAATGGCAATGGTAGAATGGATGTTTAGGAAAGAGTTTAGCTTGCAAAGATCTATGCTTCATCCAAGTGGAAAGTTACCATAGACCCACTTGAGTATGCCTGGTCCCTGGCCAGCGAGAAGCTAAAAAGGACCAGAAGGAGTGAGCTGTCAAGTCTGGGAGGTAAAAGGAGATTAAAGAATAGGAAGGTTCTCACCAGCTTTTTGGTGGCCTCCCTGGTTCTACATTCTTGGTCCATGTGGGGAAGATTGCTTTACTTTCTAACACTTTAGAGGACTGGTGTTACTAAAGACATCTAAAAACCAGAACTAGACTGAGATAAAAACAAAAAAGAAGTTAAAAGAGAGCATCCAGAGAGAGCAAAAGCAGTCAGAAAACCTGCCCTGGGAAATAAAGCTGCTGGAGAGAAATAAACTTGAACAGGAAAACAGATAGAGTTATAGTACTTTCTGAAGAAATAAAACAAAACAAAAAATAAGCACAGTATCTACATGATTTTTGATCTAAACAAGTGGGAATGGGAAGAGAACATCACCACCACTAAATCCTGAATGTGTGACTTAGAAGACCTTGTAGGAGGTGTCTTTGGAACACACAAGCAAAATAGTAAGGAGATGAAAATCTTAGAAAAAGGTGACTGGAAAAAAGATCTAAGAGACTTGCTGTAAGTAATAGGAATTACAGAATGAGAAAAAATATAGAGGAAATAAAATATACAAATAATAAGGAGAGAATTCCTTTGAAATAAAGAGCTAATGCCAGCAGTTGAAAGAGCTTACAGATTTCCAGGCTGGGCTGATGAGAAAAGAGCCAAACCCGAGCAGATCCTGGTAAAACTCTTGAAGTCTAAGGACAGGTGAAATAACCTTACAAGCTGCCAGAGGGGAAGAATAAGTTGGATACATGGGATGCAGCTAACCTGCAACACTAACACAGGAAGATGGTAGAACAGCATCGAGAGACTGCTGAGAGAGGGGGCTGCAATGGGAGAACCCTGAGCTCCCCGCAGAGGTCACTCAGCTGAGAGGAAGAAAACAAGTCATCAGAGGATTGGCCATGACTCTGCTAGTTATCATCCATATATTCCATCAGAGGAGAATACTTTAAATAAGACTCGAACCAACAAAACTAACCTGATTCTTACAGGACCAGTTTTACAGCCCACCTTTCTTTAATTTCCTATCACCTCCTACCCCACCTGATGAGACCATTCATAGATCGTCAGAAGCATTAGAAGCCTGGTGGTAGAGAAAATAGAAGGAAATAAATGAGCAGATCATGTCTCCTTACTTCCTGCTACTCCTTAAGCTGTACATTTGGGGAGGAGTGGAGCACCTAATTGAATTTGAAACTGAAAGCATAAATTGGAACTAACTGCGCTTAAAACCTGAATTGTGTAAATTAAGACTCTTCTTATAGGAGAATGAGGGGAAAGCTCTACAATTTGCCCAAGCTGTTGGTAATAAATAAAAAGGAAAGAATGACAGTGGTTACAGAAAAATAAAAACTAATTCCTGTGTGTACCATATTTAGTACAGACCATCCAGTGAGCCACTTCTACTTGTACTTTAAAGAACTGGTGCATATGCACCCTTACATACACTATGTAGTCAGGCTGGGTGGGACAAAGAGAAAGGGGACAAAAACAAAGGTCAGGGATCAGATAGAAACTACATTTCTTAGAGGAATAGGGATATCCAAGTGCCCTGGACACTTAGTTTGAATACTGTCTGGAGGAATCAATACATTGTCCATGTCAGCTTGCTAACAGAAACTTCAGAGATGGAAAATAAGATCCGTGAATCTGGAAGGGCAATTCAAAATAAGCTTACACTGTCCCTTAGGTGGCTGCAAAACAAGGTGTTTAAAAGTAATAACTAATTGCTAGAACAGAAGTTGAAGACACATTTCAGAAATACTTAACTTTTCAAGAATAATTGGTTTTAAAATGTACTATTCCAAGTTTTTCTTGTTGGATTAAAATAAATTCCATATAAAACAGATTTTTTGTGGGTCATCAACCACCCTCAAGAAACTAATTAAAACTATCTTTCCCCCACCCCTTCCCCCCTCTCTCATTTTCACTCTCTTATTGATTTATTTATGCTTGTCTGTATGGTAGTGGTCTTTATCAGCAGCTGGTTTCCCTGACTCCAGAAAATAACACTTTTGTTTTGATCAATATTGTCTGGTCTATCATTTCTACTGTCCATATCATCCTTTTTATCCAACCTGTCTCCCATTCCAATTCCATCACAAATATTTCTCCATAATATTTATCTGGCTTTTAAATTCTACAAGGACAGTGGCTGATGTAACACAAATCACAAGAACCATGATTGGCATATATCTGACGCTTAGAAATGTTTGTTGAATTGAATTTAAACAAAGTTTTCACCTTGCATTAATTACTACCATTTATTTTAATTATTTAAATTAACTAGTCAGTTATAAATTATACATCTTAACAATTCTTTTTTAAGAAATATATTTTATTTATTTATTTTTAGAGAGAGGGGAAGGCGGGGAGAAAGAGAGAGAGAGAAACATTAATATGTGGTTGCCTCTTGCGCAACCCCCACTGGAGACCTGGCCTGCAAACCAGGCATGTGTCCTGACTGGGAATCGAATCTGCAACCCTTTGGTTTGCAGGCCGGCACTCAATCCACTGAGCCACACCAGCCAGGGCCACTTTAACAATTCTGATTATCGAGCTACTTTTGTGTCTTGATTCCTTCTTGTACTAAACTCTTCAATAATCGTGAGTCTTTTGTAGTTGATTCCATCTACTAAAGTATTTGTAGGTCAGTGTTGGCATATTCATTATGTAAAAGCACAGGATTAGCATTTAGTAAATGGGTTGAGTATTATATAAAATTTCTATTTAATCTTCTAAGATTTTAGTGATACTAAAATCCAATAATTAAGAGGTGAGATTCTTGCCTTGGAGATCAAACCTGTATCCTTAGTAACTGCACATCTTTAGCAACACAGATAACATTTTAAGAATGTAGCTAAGTCTTCAAGCTAATGACTACACATGGGATTGCAAGAGCAGTTTCTTTAAATTATAATGTCAGTTAATGGAGAAGTAACTCATCAAGATGAAATCAAGGTGCTGAGAGACAGGAGAATGATACTGGCATCTAAAAAGCAATAAGAGCTCATGAAAAGTGTGGTCTTGGAGAATTCAGAACATTGAAGTGTGTTCCCTCAATTTCCTCTTTGCTGAGATATTTTATCATAAATGTGTGCTGGGTTTTATCAAATGTTTTTTCTGCATCTATTGATATGATGATGTGGTTTTATCTTTCATTTTGTTTACATGGTATATCACATTTATTGATTTGCAGATATTGTACTAACCTCACATCCCCAAAATAAATCCAACTTGATCATGGTGTATGATATTTTTGATGTAATGCTGCATTTGTTTTGCTAATATTTTCTTGAGGATTTTAGCACCTGTGTTTATCAGGGATAATGGCCTATAATTTTCTTTCTTTGTAGTGTCCTTATCTGGTTTGGAATTAGGATAATGCTGGCCTCATAAAATGAGCTCGGTGGCCTTCCTTCCTCTTGCATTTTTTGGAATAGTTTGAAAAGAATAGGTGTTAGTAGATGCTCAAAGTCACTAACCATTGGAGAAGTGCAAACTAAAACCACATGAGATATAACCTGTCAGAATAACTATCATTACTGTCCATATCACTATCAGAATGGCTATCATTAATAAATCAAGAAACAAGTATTGGCAAGTATGGGTCTGTTTAGGAAAAGTCCAGCCATTGTTGATATAACAAGAATGGTTTGCATGACATCAATGCAACCTGGCAGCCAAGGACAGTGGACTGGTTGCTCATGAGTAAACAATGACAACTTCACTGTACTAGTCAGTGGGGGTGGTAGATGCCATTGAGTGAGCATGTGTACTGTGTGGCCATCGCATTCAAAATAACTGAATAAGTGAGCAAAAATCTGCATAAAATTTTTCATTAAGCTGGAATATTCCTCTACGGAAACTATTCAGGTGATTCAGAAGGCTGAGGCTATGGGCAACTGGTGATTGGCAGCTTCGTCATCACAACATGCCCACTAATGCATCACATCTCATGCAGAATTTCTGGCCAAACATTAAATCACCAAGGTGGCTCAGCCTCCCTACAGCTCACATTTGGCACCCTGTGACTTCTGGCTTTTCCCAAAACTAACATCACCTTTGAAAGGGAAGAGATTTCAGACTGTCAATGAGATTCAGGAAAATAAGATAGGGTGGGTAGCTGGCAGCAACTAGGAGAACTGTGTGAAGTCCCATGTTGCCTACTTTGAAGGGGACTGAGGTGTCATTGTCCTATGCACAATGTTTCTTGTGTCTTATATCTGCCTCAATAAATGTCTCTATTTTTCATAGTATGTGGCTGGATACTTTCTGGACAGCCTTGCTGTATGTGGAGAAAAAGGAAACCTAGTGCGCTGTTGGTGGAAATGCAGGTTGGTACAGCCACTGTGGAAAAGAGTATGGAGTTTTAATTTAAAAAGTTATAAATGGAACTTTCTTATAACCCAGTTATTCTACTTCTGGGAATATATTCTAAGAATCCTGAAACACCAACCAGAAAGACTATCTCCACCTCTAGTTCATAGCAGCATTATTTACAATACCCAAGATGTGGAAACAGCTCAAATGCCTATCAATAAATAAATGGATAAAAAAGCTGTGGTACACTTATACAGCAGAACACTACTCAGCAGTAAAAAATAAGAAACTCTTAGACTGCAATAGCATGGGTGGACCTGGAGAAAATTATGCTATGAATTAAGCCAGTCAGAGAAAGACAAGTACCATATGACTTCACTTATATGTGGTTTTAATGATGATAATAAACTAAAAAACAAAGTAAAAACAGACATAGATACAGAGAACAGACTACAGCTGTCAGAAGGGAGGAAGGTTGGGGGCTGGGTGAAAACAGTGAAGGAAATAAGCAAAAGAAAAAAACACCTCAGAGACACAGTCTGAGACACAGTACGGTGATTATCAGAGGGGAAGGGAGGGGGATGGAAGAGAATAAAAGGGGATAAATGGTAGGGAATTGACTTGGGTGACGAACACAATATATGATGATATATTATAGAATTGTACACCTGTAACCTACAGAATTTTATTAACTAATGCCACCCCAATAAAGTCAATAAAAAAAGAAAAGATTAAAAAAAAAGGAAAATGAAGTGGCCTTGGGTTTCAATAATAATAGTAATAAATTATATTATCATATAGTTAATTATATAAAAATTATTATTAGTTCTTTTCTAAGAACTACTGATAATTTATTTATTTTCTAATTCAGTGGCTTGCATTTCTATTGTAGCTTATCAGATAAGAAGAAATACTCAATATTAGATGATTATAAATTCCTCCAAATGCAATCAGAATATGATCACAGTGCTGTAGCAATACAGGAGACATTTCAGAGTAAGTAATAATTGCATAAATACATGCGGTCTGTGCTTAGTGCCATTAGCTACCACACTACTAAAATATGGTTAATTATGGAAAAGAAAAAGGAATTAATTGGTTTTAACAGTAACAATCTGGGAAAAATCTTGACAGTTATTGAACAACCACCACAACAATAAAGGAATAAAATCCAGGTTATAGATCTTGTTTCCCTCTTCGCATTGAACTTTATTTATTTATTTTTTACTCTGTTACTGATCATTCTCTTGCCTGCAAACTGTGGCTGCTGTACATGCTGAGCGCCTGCTACCAGCCAGTCAGATGTCTCCCATTCCCGACCTTGTGGGTCTTAACATTTGCCCTTGTTGCTTTTGCTGGCTGGTAGGTTTTTATTTAGTGCACTTTTTCCCCTACATATTTACTTGCATAAAGACTCTGACCAAATATTCACTTCTTATCAAATTATAGTGTAAATTACAGACATTCCTAAGTTTATAATCTTCCAGACCTTTACAAAAAACTTTTTAATGCATGAAAGTCTAGGACTTCTTCCACCTCCTAGACTGAAAATACCCTGATTTTCTTTTCAAATTTCCTCATATCTACTTACTTTCATGTGTGATTTCTATTAGCAATCAGTGTCATTTTCCCATTTCAGAGCTAGGATTACTGTCTTTGAAGAATAGATGGTAAGAATGTCACCTATTTGTTTTCACTGTAAAGAAGAAAAGGGTTCTACTTTTCCTCAATAGTGACACTCTCAGTAGGTTTTATATACAGGTTTGCAATATCTCAAACTTGAAATGTTATAATATGTCCTAAAAGCCCCACTTCAAGAATCATGGCTCTCACCAAGATGCACATCCAACCTAATGTAGAAAACAAATAAAAACACAGGAATGATACTTTTTTTATTCTGTGTTGAATTTACTTAAAACTCTTATTACATGTGAAACTGATTGGACTAATGAAAAGATACACATACCACAAACCCAGATATAAGCTTGCACAGGTAAAAAGCTTATATATAATATAAATACATATACATTGTATAATACATATATAATGTGTATATATACACATGGGTAATATGTATTATATATAATATGTATTATATATAATGAATATGAATTTGTGCCATACTAGGTGTTATTACAGAAGGCATAAAAAATTCTTCAAACAGTATGTTTTTCACTCTGGCATTTAGAAAAAACTAAATGTAGGGAGCTGTAAATGTCCCTCTGGAGATTTTATATAGATATATAATATACATACATATACATATATAAATTTAAAGAAATTTAAAGGCTTTTCTTTAAATGATACAGATCTCCACTGATGACCATTAGAGGCTTAACCGAAGTATAGCAAGTACTTTTCAAGTTCTGTTAACTCATAATATTTTAGTGTTGTGTAGCTTACCATACTTGGAAAGATTCCAGGTCATGGCAGGTCTTGGTAAAAGTGTGTATTGTGATCTTAATTCTGTCAACAACTAACTCTTCAAAAGGTAACAAAGTAATCTCTTTGCTATCTGTGACCTAAATCTTATTTCCTGTCTGTATGGACCCCCTCCTTTCATCTTTTTGATGAAAGGATGTATAAACTCACATTCAATGAGCAGAATTTTGCTGTATGCTTCATAAGCTCTAATTATGAGAACACAATGTATTATGTTTCAATCATGAGTTAATTATTAAGCATTAGTAAAACTTACTAACTCAATTTAATTGAAGGTGAGAGTCAGCCAATTTAGGAAAATGAAATACAGTGTTATTATGTTAAGTTCATCTGTTGACTAGGATTGGAAAGAGAAGTCGTTTTCAGGGCTACCAGGGGTCCCATTCACAAACTATGACATGAATGTTGCCTCCTTGCATTGTGCAAGGAACAGCCTGCACAGCCTGCACAACCATGGGGCGGTCCTAGTGCCTAACTATAAAAGAAAGGAGTATTACAAAATATAATAATTAACTTGCTTACCCCCTTACAGCTTGTAAAGGGAAAACAAGGTCAGTAACACCTTTGAAACATATTAGTTTAAGATTTTATTTCCCTTTTGTCATTGTCAAATAATTTAACACTTGTAATCTGTAAGACACATTAGCAAATATAAGGAAAACTTTAATATAGCATCTGCTCCAAGCACTCAAGATTTAAAATTAGCAAGGTTCAATTTATTGATGTTTTATTGACCTGCCAAGCTACTTGTTTTGATAAACTGTAGAGGCTCAGTGGAAACCAGCAGGCAGAACTTTTCCCTGAACAATAATAATTTTGTCTCTAACAATTCATTTAAAGTGCTGAAACCGTCTTGTTTTCCAGTATCTTGTGGCATTCAGAGATTTTATGAACTGTTGTGTGTTCTAAAGTCAGCAATCTTAGACTATTACAGCCCCTGGACATTGGGCAAACTGTGTAGATACTTGGTAACGTACAACACGGGACGGAGGTAACAGTTCCAACCATGAAAAGCCACTCCATTTGGTAGCAAAACTGGGTACCAGTGGAACTCCAGAGCCATCTTCCGCATTAGCTTTTTATGTTGTCTAGCATGCCTCTTCCTGGCTATAAATTCTTCATCAATGATGCTTATAAATGTTAATGTACTGATATGCTAGTATTTCTGTGGACTTTATTATCAAATGTCCAAAGAAGCATGGATCATCAAGTCATTTCATATAATAAATAAAGAATTGGCAGCTCATTTCCCCCTTGCAGTTGTGGTGATGGATAAAGGAGACAGATGCTACTCTTTGTTTGGTGCTGCGGCAGGAAAGGCAAATGTGGACAATTTATCAAATAGGAGGACTTTCAATGACTATGACATTTGTTCAGACAACATGGAGAGATATCAGAATCATTATTTATTTTTTAAAAGCTATTCAGTCATTTATTCGTTCATAGAAATATTTATTAAGTACTTCCTATGTACCTGGTATACTTCAAAATGGGGGAATAAAGCAGTGACACTAGACAATAGTTTCCACCCTCATGACATTAATATTTTAGTGGGGGGAAGACCAACCATTAACAAATAAGTTAAAAATACATACATACATATAATATATATAATCTGAAGGTGATAAGAGCTATGAAGAAGCAAAGAGGGCTAGGGCATAATAAGACAATTAATGGAATGTTACATCAGGCAGCCAGTGATATTGTGAAATATAATAGAACTGGACAATGCTGGGAGGCTATTTCGGACTCTGGTAAGGGAAGAATTTCCTGCAATGTTAACAGCTGAGGCAAGACCTGAACAAGAAGGAGATAGCTGTGTCAGTGTTTTGGAGGAGAATCTTCAAAGGCCCTCAGTGAAGAGTGTGCCTGAAGTATTAGGTGAACAGAAGCCAGCATGTTGGGAACACAGTATGTGGGCAGTTGGACAGAAAGAGATAAAATCCCAGAGACAGACGGGAACAGACCAAACTGGCCAAAGTAAGACTTTTAGTCTTCATCTGGATCTGTATATATATACAGAGCACCCTGAATGTGGGATACTACACCTCAAAACTGGCCCAGATAACTATTCTATCCCTCTGCACCAGCCCTGGTGCTTACCTGTCAGCCATTCCATCAGACAGACTACCACACGAATATAGGCGCTATGTCAGGCATGATTCTAAATGAAGGGAAGCCAAGAGAGGCACTGCTAGTCCTGCCCTTATAGAGTATATATTTCAGTGGAGAAGCTATAAATGAAGTGATCACAAGCATCATGAGTTCTAACAGCAAGATATATTGGTAATATTTATAATAAAATAGGGTTAACCCAGCCTATAGCCTAGGTCCAATATATATGCAGCAATAAAATAGTATTTCATCTTACATATTTCACCCCAGAAAGTCATTCCAAGACTACCTACTATAAAAATAAAATAGATTAAAAACATCCATTTTTGTGGTGCTCTTTGCTTTTCTATGTTCTTTCATATGTGCTATCTCATTTAATATTCACAATAACTGTGATGGAGGTCAGTCAATTATCTACTTTTTTTTTAAAGATAAAAAGCTTTCCCCTGCTGGTGTGGATCAGTGGATTGAGTGCAGGCCTATGAACCGAAGGGTTACTGGTTCAGTTCCCAGTCAGGGCAAGTGCCTGGGTTGTGGGCCAGGTCCCCAGTAGGGGGCATGCAAGAGGCAACCACACATTGATGTTTCTCTCCCTCTCTCCCTCCTTCCCTTCTTTCTAAAAATAAATAAAATCTTTTAAAAAATAGCTGAAGCTCTGGAAATTTAAATAAATTGTCTACAGTCATGAAATGAGTTAGTACTATAGGAAGTCTTAGCATTTTTCTATACCTTCGATATCATCAGAAGTTTGGTCTGAGATAAATATGGTAAAACTGTTTACCCTATAGCATTAGCTGTTTCATTCAGAGGAAAAAGGTAGAGATAACATACATAGCATCCTCATTCTTAAGAAATATAGGATCTATTTACCAAGATATTCAGATAAGCACCAGGTAATAATTTGTGCAGAAATTTGGTATGCATTTAAAGTTAGGTAATAACCTGAATGGTATGGCATTATACTATAACCTTGTCTTGAGAGAAATTTTTAAACTAGGTATATATGTAAATAGATCATGGGGTTAGATTTTGATATTTGTTTCCTTTTCCTATTATCAAAATCATTGTCAATATGAGTCTTATCCACCATTTCCTCTGAGTTTATTGATTAGTTTAGAAATCTACTGTGCTCTTTGTTTCACAGGGTAATTTTAGCTACTCTCCTTTTCTCTCTCTTTCTCTGAAAGACTTCTGCTCAGGTACTCCAGAAAACCTCACTCAGCATTCTGTTCTGATTATCTTATTCTCAGCACTAAGCCTGATGCCAAGATTTCTATTTGAATGACCTCTTCCTAGAATGCTAAATTGTCAACCTTTAGAAAAACTTCATTCATTTAATCTTCCTCAGTTTTTAAGGAAATCAGTAGAGAATTCTATTCAATATGCAATCTTGAATTTGCTGCCTTACTAACCAAGCATTCTCTGTTGCTCTCATATAGGCAAGTTTCCTATTTTTGCTTCATGGTGATAAATGTCTGGTTATATTAATATTGATTATTTTACATTATGTTTTATAATGAGGCAGCACTTTGCATACTGTGACATAAAAATATATTTGATATTTTTAAATATCATTGTTACAAATATTATGTATCTAAACTTTTGTTCCAACTACACCTACAAATGCCTTATTAATTAAAAATTGCCAATAGTGATGTCTCTCTCCTCTTTCTCCCTCCCTTTCCCTCTCTAAAAATAAATAAATAAAATATTTTAAAAATAAAATTTAAAAAATTGCCAATATTACATGTCAATCACCAAGTTATGAAGACACAAAAGAAGAGTATACAACTTCATGTGTATTTGTGCTTATGTGTTGTCTTATTCTTCATAGTTATATTCAGGTACATGGCACGTAATGTGCTGAAGACAAATGCTGTTGTCATCTCTTCAATAAAAGTACCACATAATTTCACTCATATGTGGAATCTAATTGAACTAACAAGCAAAATAGAGGCAGACTTGTACAGAGAACAGGCTGACAGCTCTGGGACTGGTTAGAGGGTAGACAGACCAAACAACAAGGATAAAAAGGGAAAGAACTCGGTGGCACACAGAACAGTATGTCAACTGCAAGGGAGGGGTGGGTGAGAGTGGAGGAGGGTGTAGATGGATAAATGGTAATGGAACAAATAAAACCAACAAATAAATAAATAAATAGTGTTGGGAAAATTGAACAGATACATGCAACCAATTAAACTAGACCACCAACTTACAATATACACAAGAATAAACTCAAAATGGATTAAAAACATAAATGTAAGTCTTAAAACTTAAAATCATAAAAATCCTAGAATAAAACAGAGGCAGTAAAATTTCAGACATTTCCCATAGCAATATTTTTGCCAACATACTTCCTTGGGCAAGGGAAAATAAAGGAAAAAATAAACCCAGGACTACATCAAACTAAAAAGCTTTTGCATAGCAAAAGAAACCATCAGCAAAATAAAAAGAGAACCCACTGTATGGGACAACATATTTGCCAATGATACATCTGATAATCTGATACGAGGTTAATTTCTGAACTTATGCAACTCAACACTAAGAAAACAAAAAATCCAATTAAAAAATGTGCAAAGGACCTGAATAGACAGTTTTCCAAAGAGGACATATCAAAGGCCAATAGCCATATGAAAAATTGTTCATCGTCCATAATTATCAGAGAAATACAAATTAAAACCACAATGAGATATCACCTCACATCTGTAGAATGGCCATTGTCAATAAATCAACAAACAAATGTTGGTGAGGACGTGGAACAAAAGGACCAGTCATGCACTATTGGTGGGAATGCAGACTGGTGCAGACACTGTGGAAAGCAATATGAAGTTTCCTCAAAAAAAATTAAAAATGGAACTGCCTTCTGACCCAGCGATCCCACTTCTTGATACATATTTAAAAAAATCTGAAACACTAATTCAGAAGAATATATGCACCCCTATGTTCATTGCAGCATCATTTACAATGGTCAAGATAGATGAATGGATAAAAAGGTGTGGTATATTTACACAATGGAATACTACTTGCCTGTATATAAAAAGGTAATCTTATATTTTGTGACAGCATGGAAGGACCTGAAGATTATTATGCTAAGTGAAATAAGCCAGTCAGAGAAAGATAACTACCATTTGATCTCACTTATATGTGGAATCTAATGAACAGAATAAAGTGACAAACAATAGAAATAGAGGCATGGATATGTGGAACTGACTGACAGCTGTCAGTGGGGAAGGGGGAGAGGGGGAACTGGATGAAAGAAGGTGAAGGGATTAGTCAAAGAACATACATGCATAAGCCTTAGACACGAGCAACACTGTGGTGATGGCCAAAGGGAAAGGTGGGAGGGAGGGAGGTGAAGGTGGGCAAATAGGAGCAAAGGGGGACAGAGAGAGACTGCTTGTGGCAGTGGGTGCATGATGCAGTGTTCAGATGATGTTTTATTGAGTTGCACACTTGAAACCTTATGGTTTTGGGAACCAATGTCACCCCAATAAATTCAATTAAAAATACTCTTGGCAAAACATCATTCCATGGCAAGATGCTAGGTCCTGTGCTAAGTGCTTTTTTTAATTCTATATTATGTTTATATGAACTCTGAATAATTAGTTCACAATATGAGTTTCCTTCTAAAAAGTCAGTGAAGATCAAAGGAACATTTTTAAAATAAAAATTGTTGAGAAACATCTTTGTAAAGAATGAAAAGCACTTACGGGAACCAGGAATTTTTTAATCTCTTCCAATGCATGACTCATACGTGAATAAGCTTCCCCAGGTGGTGCAAACACTTCAATTAATACATGAAGTTCATCACTCAAGTGGGCATATTTGGCTTCCCCACTCTTCCTTAGTTCTTCTTCCTATGAAAGAAGTTATTTTTAGAAATACAAATCTACTCATTTTGCACTGATTTAACATTTACTGAGACTATGACAAAAGGGTATAATTTAAGCAAATTTTCCATAAGTAGAAACCCTTTGAGAAATAAAAATCTGGTACAAGCCATTTAAAGATTTTAAAATCATTTTTGAGTGAATGATAAAAAAAAACCTGGCATAATTATCATCTACAACAGATTTTAATCAGCTAAATGAAAATGTTAAATCCCTGAAAAGAAGTAACAGGAAAACCATTAACTCTTCAGTGTTCACCACTACATTATGGAAGGAAAGGGTTGTTTCTGTGTTCGACAAGCAATATTTTGCAGAGAATGAATCAAAGATTATCACTGTTCTTTAAGAAAACCACAACTTCCTAATAACCTTTTGAGAGGTGATGAAAGGTTATTTGTTCTGCATTAAAGTATGCTAACAAGGTCCTCCAGTCAAAGTTCCCACTGGCCCAGATTATTATTGAGCTTCACACCCACATCTTCTCTATCATGCATTGCCTTATGTTGGTCAATAGGAGTTTACTGAAGAGATGGTGGCCAAGCATTAGGTTGGCATTGATTATACACGACCTACACATCCTTGGCATCACTAAGAGTGGATCAGATTTTTCATAGTACTATACCCAGCTGATTAGTGAAGACTAATTCAGTACAGGTGCAGAGCAAATCAGTGTATGATTTATATACCGTCTTAATGTGCACTACCTTATTATACATACCATCTCTAATATCATAATAACCTTGCACATTATTCAGATTTCAGATTGGGAAATTCAGTTTGAAAGGCTAGGTAGTGTCAGCAAAGTTGGAATTCAAGCCCAGCTCATTTTGCAACCAGATTTGTATTATTTTTAGGAATTCAAGGAAGCAAAATTTGGTTAAACACTTAATATAAATAATATTAATCATGTTTTAACTTTTTTGATCCCCTCCCAGTTAACTAGCAGTTTTTTCACTAAATTTCAAAAGATAAAGATACGTTTAGTTTTAAATGGAAATTAAAAAGGAGTAGGCCTAAGCTGGATTAACGAAAGCTAATTTGCTATTGATCTACATGAGTTAACTGTATGGCCACTGTTAACGTGTTGATCTGACTAGAAATGGTCATCCTGACAGAGATGGGAAGTGCCTGCTCCCCTGGACATCCCTCGCCTATTCAAACCTCTGAATGGCAGCACCTTTTAACCTGGGAATCCACTCTCCACTCCCCTGAGCATACCTTCTCTCTGGAACTAGGAGTTTTTACTTAAAGGGGTTTTTCTTAGTTCCCAGTCTCAGTTTGGGGATGAGAAGCAGCATTCGAATAAAGAATATGCACCCTTGGGTGTAGGACACATCTCTTTCCTCTTTGGGGTCTGCCGGGATGCCAGCTGCTAGTACACTCTGTAGTCAGCATCATTTACACAACGTGCTGGGGTACTTAAACCAGAGGTTTCCTGATCCTGACCCCATTTCATTATTTCCTAAACTGATTTCCAGCGGGTTATGGAGTGTTACTTGCTAGCCAAATTTTGTAAGGCTTGTGTACTGTGAGGTGTGGCAATCAAATAAGAATTATAATGTTTATTTTGAAAGTTTCTCAAATAAAATTAGCCCTGATTAAATATGTCTGCATTTGAGCCAATAGGCTGATGTTCATAAATACATGCTGTTTGCTGTTTGAAAATACATTTGTCTCTCCCCCTTCCCATAACCCTTTATATAAACAGATAGAAAACTAAGGTCCTTAGAAATTAAGCAACTTCCCAGAGGTCAAGTGTTATGTAAAACTCCAGCCAGGACTCAGTGAGGTAGGTGATGGCATGGGAAAGTTTTCAAAGGAGAAGGTCAACACAGCAGAATCTGTCGTGAGTCACTGCGGGTTATTTTCAAAACTAGATTTTATATCTTCAAAGGTGTTGTTATAGTTGAACTCACTCATTGGGCGGCTTTTGTCAGAACAAAACTTCCCAACCTTTAGTTTCTTCATCTGTGAAATTAACATAATATTACTTATCTCACTGGATTTTGTGAGTTTTAAGGAAGTTGAAGTATGTTTTGTATATTAAAATGCTATACAAATTTATTATAATAATTAATATTTCCTTACATTCTCAAGTAGTGTTTTAACATAATGTTTCACTGTTGCAAAAGAGACCAAAATGAATGTAGGTCCAACAAGTAGGAGACTTACTTCTCTCTCAAGTAAAAGTCTAAGCTGTAGGTAGATCAAGGAGCAGGTGGTTCTTCTCTCCACTTACTTATCCAGGGAATCACGTTCCTCCTCTTAACTCAGGTGACTCCCTAGTTATGTAAGTAGATGAAGGAGGCTATCCATCATCACTTCTGAATTCCACTCCATGGAGAAGAGAAAGAAAATGTAGACAGCAAAAAGCTTCTTTTCAAGGACACATGCCAGAAGTTTCATACATCATTGCTGCTCACATCTCTTTGGAAAGACTGTAGTCACATGGTCGCCTGGATGCCACAGAGGCTTGAACAGTGGTCTCAGACGGAGCAGCCAATAGACCAGGGGTGTCAAACTCATTTTCACTGGAGTGAAACATCAGCCTCGAAGTTGCCTTCAAAGGGCCGAATGTAATTTTAGGACTGTAAATGTAACTACAGTACTCCTTAACAGTTAAGTGAGAGCTCAGTGCTGCCGCTGGGTAGAAACAAGGTGCTGGGCTGGATAAAACAACATGAAGGGCTCGATTTGGCCCCTGGGCCTTGTGTTTGCCAGCTGTGTAACAGATTGCAATAGACTATCTAAAATGTAAGGGCTTTGGCTGACAGAAAAAAGTGAGAATGGATATTGGGTGACAATGTCCTGTCTTTCCTATTCGAGCCCTCAGTCAGAACTAATTAAAATGACACCTGATTATTAAATCTAATTGTGGCAAATGGCTAACCAGTGTCTGCCAGAATGTTCAAATTTTATTTAAAAAGATACTATATCCTCTCCAGTCGGGTTTATGACATAAAGCTCCAAGCTTTATTTGAATATAGGCAGATATCACAGCCATCCTGACCAATGGACGTGCTGGGACTCCTTTAAGTGCACTGACAGTAACTTCACACAACCCCTTGAGGTATTTCTTAGACAAAATTCCAAATATATTTTTGAAAAATGTTTATTTTTGCAACAAATACATTATCTAATAAGTTGATTATGAATGGGCAGTAGTGTTTTCATGTTTCTGTCCAGTTACCTTTGCATTTTTATAACAAAGATCACAGTACCCTGGGTGGTTACACTGGAGAGAGAGCAAGGAACATAATAGCAACAAGAAGTTAAAAAATAAAAATAAAATAAATAAATAAATTAAGAAAATTAGAAATGCTAGAAAAATCTTGGGTGCTAATTGAGATGTATAGTTCAAAAGCTTACTTTAGAGAAAACTGGATCTCCATCCAAAAGGCACAACGAAGGGCCCAGGGAGCACCTCAAAACCATGTAAGATACACCACTCAATGGTAAATCTGCTTGGCGGGTTCAAAACTCTGTTTAGAAGAGTGTGTACTCAGTTGATATTATTTAATCTTCCATGAAAAAGGTACATTTATCCCATTGAGGTTATTTGCTTTAGCCACTGACCTTCAGAAAATGTTGAGCTATTACAAAGGAATCACAAGCTAATTATTTTAAGTGAAATTATTAGTTGCTAAACATAGAAGGTTCTAAACAAAGTCATTAAAAATATCAAATTTAGTTTTATATATCCCCACTCTCCCCACATGTTATACCTTTGGGTAAAATATAAATATAACATCAGTTTTTATTAGTTATTTTATAGAGAATAACATGGCATTAAATAGAGCCTAATTAAACTGCATTTGTGCATTCAATTGTTAAAAAAATGTTTTCAGAAAATGTTCTCATCGGAATTATCATTTGTATTTTATCTTCTGCAAAAGAGTGTTTCTGACTTGGAAATAATTTTACAATGAGAAATTTTCCTCTTAATTCAAAATAACAGGTTTATTGAAGAAGACCTGAAAAATAGCCAAAAGTACAAATATTTTTTTAAATCAACATGCACAGAGTTCAAGATACACTTTTAGCATTTTCAGTGTATTTTCTTTAAGTCTCTTTTTACAATGATAATAGTGATGAAATAAAAGTCATAATTTTGATATTGCTTTTTAGGTCAAAGGTATACAGAGTACTTTCCATGGATTATCTAATTTTATCTGCATAAGCATATTTCCTGTTAGATAACATTATTCCCTTCATTTTACTGAGGAGGAGATTGTGGCACAGAGAGAAACTCATCCAGAGTTACATAGAGTATGCATTATCCAGTAGGATTACAATCCAGGTGATAATCTCATCTCCAAAGGTCAGGTTGTTAATCACTGTAGCACAAGTAAACTTTTTATACACTCAGATTTCCCCATGGGTATCTCTAGTTTCTGGGAGACCTTGACCAAGGGTCTCTCAGCAATTTCCTGGTATCCAGATCCATGTGCCCAGCCCTCTGCTCCCCAGAACACCCTACAGCAGATCACTGGCCCTTATACAACAAGCACGCCCACCACGATTTTCCTTTCCCATCTCCCACAAGGCTTTGGTTTCGTAGCTGTGTGCCATCATTGCTGGGGGAACCACTACTTTTAAGGTTCTCTCACTCATCTCCTCCATGAAGGGCTTACATTCTTTATCCCTAAGTCTGTTTGCAACCATCAGTTCCACCAAGGCATCCATCCGAAGTTTTAAGGTTGAGCTCAGATTAGTCTGCGATTTCTCATGGATATTCACGTTGTATTCCTAAAACAAATAGGCTCATGAAGGGTCGTCTCTATTTCCCTGCACAGTCTGTCCAACAGCAGGGGCAGGATGGTGAGGACCTTCCACACCCTGATTCTATTTTGGGGTAGTGACTCTAGTCAGCTCACAGCTGGGTATTTCACCTTAGTTTGGATTATTGAAGACAAGTTCCCCAAAGAGGAGACAGGATCCAGACATCCCCTTGTGTTCTGCTACTGAGTCCAGCCATTTGGTCCCTGGATTTGCCAAATTCCAATTGTACAATAATATAAAACTCAATTTTTTTAAAAATATCCTAAAAGATTCATTCTCAAAATCACCATGGGTGATACAGACTTCATTTACAGAGGGGCACAAAGCAGAGAGGTCACATTGATAATCTCATTACAGACAATGCTAAGAATCCTTATTCTTTTGTCCCAAGCCCTTTTCTGATTCATTACACAATTTAATTTTTTTCTCTCCTATCTCTGATTTTTATATTACTTTCTCCTCCCACGTGAAATTTCCTAGGGGATTTAAAATTATTTTCACCTCTATTAAACCAAGTGATGTAGTTATTGAGTGCTAATTTCCAAGCTCAGATATCCAGTTCATTATGGACATCAATGAAATAAAGGGGACACCAGTCAGTTGGCACTTCCATCCTTGTAAGTCCAGGTGTGGAATCACGCACACACTCACACAAAACACAATACTCCTTACAGTGGGATTCCAGTGAAAGCAAATGTTCCCATGTTCTCAAATTAAGAATAGTCATCTACTTTGGGCATTTTTTTAAAGGATATATTGTAAGTTGTTTAGAATATGATATAGACCATATTCTTCCTTAGTGCTATTTCAGATTTTGGTACTTTGTGCTTTCAGAGTCTTCGGAAAAGAATCCCATCACCGATACACCAGCAGAGAGAACGCCTGAGTAACTGAGTTGATATCTTACTTATCACTTTTTAAACACCTACGTATTCATCTAAACATATACATAACATGTGACATCATACACCTGTTATGTAGTCTTTTCTTAAATATCTAATTATAAGAGAAATAGTCTTTACTCCATCCACTAAATGACTCATCAGATTAATGTTAATTGCCTCATAAAACATGTAATCTAATGTCCAAGATAATCTGACTATTCGAGCTCCCATCATCTGAATTCTATAAACTGGGAGTCAGTGGCCTTTGTTCCCAAACTTATTTATACTTGTTTTTGTTATTGTATATTATTATATATTTATAATTCCCATTTTAACTTTTTGTGATTATCAAAAAATATGAAGGTTAACAGATATTACTGTATTGTAAATCGCTTCTGTAGTTAAATTAACTCCTTCATTTTTCCCCAATACTTTGTTACTAGATCAAGTATAGCATCATTCTAACTTGTGGTTCATCTTTATATATGTCTCTTTCCTCGTTTTCCCACCTCCCAAAGTATTCTGTATAGACAAGGGTATCTGATAGGACAGGGGAAAGATACTCAGTTATTTCTTGTTGAATGACTTACTTAAAGCTGAAAATTATGCCACATTTTCTTCTATCATCCAGCCATGCTTTACTCTTTTGTCATGCGAAAGTTTTCTTTAAATGCACATTTATTGTCCTAAGACCTTGGAATAAAATAAATTGTATTTACTAACATGATTTTCTTTTTATTTTAGAAAAATGTCTCCAAATTATTATTACTTTCAAAATTCTTCTATTAAACAGAAAATAATATATAGATAACATATATGCATATTCAGTGACAATTTGTTTTGTAATCAAGTAATTATGCAGTTATAGTTTGCACTGCATCAAGTATTTGCTCTGTGATTATAACCACAAACACAATCTGTGTAAGTAAATAAAACAACAGAAGCTATTTGCCCAAAAGCATATTTTGGTGCTGCTTATAAACAATTTAAAATAAGCAACCTTTTGAACAATGGCCCATTGTATCTAGTCCCTCCTATGTTTGGTGACCTATTAGGCAATGGAATTGGCAGGTGCACTAGTTCTTTTTAGGGTATTCCAATTTCAAGAGAAGCAATAGCTGTATAAATACAGCACTTACTCTTTCCACCCAGGGATCAACCTTAGCAAACTTTAGAGTCCAGAGAAAAGATCCCAATGCTTGAAAACTCTGTAGTAATATTTTAGCAACAACTGCCACCATCTTAAAGACTGAAATATTTTTTATTACTCTCTATGTATAGGAATAAATATTTCAAAACTCCTATAAACACATACCAACCAGTGCCGTCCTATAGAGACTCTTATGTAGCCACTGGTCCAGGAAGGTGCCTTGGACCCGGACTTAGAAGGTGCCAAGTGTAATGGCTCCTCCAGTCATGGCTCTATTACTAAATGCAAACTTTAGCAGGTACTTCATTCTTGCACCCCTTACTTTATTCACATGCAAAGCAGGGAAGGTTACTAAAGAGGTAATTTTCCAATGGTGATATATGGAGCCAAGAGGGTTCCACAGAGGTGCCTTAACTACGTTAGAGCAAAAGGAGGATCATCCCCCATCCCATTAAAACATACCAGCTTAACTTAGACCTGTTTGTGCATAAAATGTCAGGTAAGAGGACACTGTTCCACAAGATCACCAAACTAAAAACAATTGACAACAGTGGAGTTGACGGTGTCTAAGGTTTCTCATAGCTTTAAAATTTCATGACTCATCATGTGACTTTCCTTCAAAGGCACCTCATCCTGCAAATTTGAACTTCAGTATTAGAAATACTATTTCCAAATAGTGTCTTCTAAGATACATTACTAAGAAAATCAAAATTCAAAATGGCAATTACACATGTTAATCTCTGAGCATCTACAATGAGGCTGCTACTGAATATTTTATATACACTATATCATTTAACCTTCATTGAACCCTTAGGAGGGCATTGTGAGAAGCAGAGGATAGGGAAAAGTAAAACGTAAAGATTTTGAGGTCACAGAGATCTTAAATTGACAACACTGATATTTATTATCTATAATATTTTTAAAGTTAATTTTTTGAGATTTAGGTTCTTGTTTTTCTTTTTTTTAAAGTTTAATTTTATTTTTTCCATTACCATTTATCCCCTTTACACCCTCCTCCACTTCCATCCATTAGGTTCTTAATCTGAAAAATGAGGAAAAGCTAGATTTCTAACGTAAGGATGAAGTGAAGCAATATATATAAATCACAAATACAATGCCTAGTACACTATAAGTACTCATAAAAAATTAAAGGTTTTCTCTCAGAGGAGCTAAGTAACTTGATTCAGGAAGTAAGAGACAGGAAGCTATCTGTCTGACTCCTAAGCCATAGTTTTACAATAATAGTTGTTTATTATGAACATTAAATTCACTTGAAAAACTATAATTACAAGTTTCAAATTAAGTGTTGCTTCAATAAGATGTAACCAAGAATGAATCAATTTAATGCTAGTTTACTTATTATTAAGTTAATTAATTTCTTCTGAGCATTTTTTATTTTTAAATATTTTAAATATATTTTATTGACTATGCTATTACATTTGTCCCATTTTTTTGTCCCCTTTATTCCCCTCCACCCTCCAACCCCCTCGCACCATCATTCCCCCTCCTTAGTTCATGCCAATGGGTCATATGTATAAGATCTTTGGCTTCTCCATTTCCCATACTATTCTTAACCTCCCCCTGTCTATTTTGTACCTACCATTTATGCTTCTTATTCCCTGTATCTTTTCCCTCATTTTGCCTCCTGCCTCTCTCCACTAATAACCCTCCACGTGATCTCCATTTCTGTGATTCTGTTCCTGTTCTAGTTGTTTGCTTAGTTTGTTTTTGTTTTTTAGGTTCAGTTGTTGATAGTTGTGAGTTCATTGTCATTTTACTGTTCATATTTTTGATTATCTTCTTTTTCTCATATAAGTCCCTTTAACATTTCATGTAATAAAGGCTTGGTGATGATGAACTCCTTTAACTTGACCTTATCTGGGAAGCACTTTATCTACCCTCCCATGCTAAATGATAGCTTTGCCGGATAGAGTAATCTTGAATGTAGGTCCCTGCCTTTCATGACTTCAAATACTTCTTTTCAGCCCTTTCTTGCCTGCAAGGTTTCTTTTGAGAAATCAGCTGATAGTCTTATGGGAACTCCTTTGTAGGTAACTGTCTCCTTTTCTCTTGCTGTTTTTAAGATATCTTTAATCTTGGGTAATGGAATTATGATGTGCCTTGGTGTGTGCTTCCTTGGGTTCAAATTTTTGGGGACTCTCTGAGCTTCCTGGACTTCCTGGAAGTCTATTTCCTTTGCCAGATTAGGGAAGTTCTCCTTCATTATATTTTCAAATAAACTTTCAATATTTGCTCTTTCTCTTCTCTGTCTAGCACCCCTATGATTTGGATGTTGGAACATTTAAAGTTTTCCCGGAGGTTCCTGAGCCTCTCCTCATTTTTCTCAATTCTTGTTTCTTCATTCTGTTCTGGTTAAATGTTTATTTCTTTCTTCTGGTCCAAATTATTGATTTGAGTCCCAGTTTCCTTCCTGTCATTGGTTCCCTGTACATTTTCCTTTATTTCACTTTTCATAGCCTTCACTTTTTTCTCTATTTTGCAACCATACTCAATCATTTCTGTGAGCATCCTGATTACCAGTGTTTTGAACTGTGCATCCGATAGGTTGGCTATCTCTTCATTGCTTAGTTCTATGTTTGGAGATCTGATCTGTTCTTTCATGTGGGCCGTATTTTTTGTCTGGGGGCACCTGTTACATAGTAAGGGGTGGAACCTTAAGTATTCTCCAGGGTGGGGCAAACCAGGCGGCTTCATTGTGGCACTGTATATGGGGGAGGGGTCCAAGAAGGAACAATGCCACTTGCTTGGCTCAGGGCTTGGTTTCAATCATTTCCCCCACTGCAAATTGGGCCCTTCTGGTGCTGATTCCCAGGTGGGTAAGTTTGTGTTGTTCTACAATCCTGTGGGTCTCTCCAACGAACTCTTTAGTGAGGCTAAGAGTTTCTCCTGCTGCCACAACCCCCACAGGTTTCTACAGTGAGAGGTTTTGAGGCTTTAGTTTCCCCATGCTGGAAGCCTGTGTTGCACAGTCTCCCTCACTCCCCAGATGTTCCTACTGATTTATCAGCATGAAATGTGGGACGGCCCGCTTCACCAACCTCTGCCTTGCTGCAAGTCCTCTCCACCCCAGCTACCTTTCTTCTCTCCTCCTAACAGTCTGAATAAATGTTTCTTCTTTAACTCCTTTGTTGTCAGACTTCCGTACAGTTCAATGTTTTGGCAGTTCTGGTTATTTTTTGTTTTGAAACTTGTCTTTCTTTTGGTTAAGTGAGGAGGCACAGTGCGTCCACCTATACCTCCATCTTGGCTAGAAGTCTCTAAGTTAATTTAAATGTATAACTTTAAGAGAATGCACACCTAAAATTACTCTAAGCCAAAGAGCTCACATGTTTTAAAAAGAAAAATTTATCTTCATGGGTACTTTCTTAAATTTTAAGTTTCAAATTAATTACTAATTTATAGTCAATAGTATGTCAGCCAGACCTCCTAACACTGAAAGGCCACACATCATGGTAATTAACAGCCCAGCTGCCATTTGTGACACCAGGGGTAAGATCCCATTAATACTATAAAAACTTGGGCAGATGACCTTACCATGTCGGCCTGAGAATCCTTCACCTGTGAAATGATGATAGTAATAACACAGTAAGCACTAACCAAATATGACTACTGTTAAATATTTTAAATTTAAATCTATATACAAAATTATATATTAACTGAAAGAGTTAATATATTCAAAGGTCCCAATTATTCTTCCAGGAGTAGCTCTTCCAGTGACAGAAATACACAAAATAATTTTTAAAAAAAGAAGTTTAGAACATATGATAAAGAGTACATGAATGTTTCATACTTTGGTTTTTACTTTAGCAATTATTACTGTCATATTTTATCCTCAGAGTTATAATTTACTAGAGTGCTTTTTGAATGCCTTTCTTTTTAATGCCCCAGAGAACATTCTGTTAAAAGAAATCCTCTTCAGAAATAAATAAGTCTATTGTCTGCACAGCTTTCTCCATCAAGGAATTGAAATAAACACACATTTATTATTTATACCTTGGCCTAAGTGGGATTTGTTTGAATCACCAATTTAAAAGCATTTTTAAATACACATATGTGGAAATTCTTTTATGCCAGTACAAATTAGTTGTCCAAAATTTATCCACACAAAAGGTTTTTGTATAAACGGAAATACATACATATGTGACAGAGAAGCAATGGCTTTTTTTTAAGTGTGTGACAGCATTTTTATCCACTTATATACTGATGGGCACTTGGTCTGCTTCTAAATTTCAGCTACTGTAGATAACGCTGCCATGAAAGAGGGGAGCATATTCTTTTATCTTTTAATTATTTATTTCTTTTTTAAAATATATTTTACTGATTATGCTATTATAGTTGTCCCATATTTTCTCCCTTTATTCCCCTCTGCCCTGCACCCCACCTCCCATCCAGTATTCCCATCTCCCTTAGTTCATGTCCATGGGCCGTACATATAAGTTCTTTGGCTTCTCCATTTCCTATACTGTTCTTTTTTTTTAAGCTGTTGCTCAAGTATAGTTGTCTCCATTGTCACCCCACACACCCCCTGCCCCACCCATCCTTGCCTCAACCCCCTGGAAAGGACACATGGACAAAGCCAGAGAAGCAATGGCTTGATCCTGAAGAGTACCTCAAGGTTCTTGTGACTTCACTGACCAATCCTGCTCTCTTGAGTTGAATATGAGAATAACTCTTGCTGATTACAGCCATCCATCCTCCAAAGGGTCCATTATAGGAGGGAAATCTTTTCACTCTGCACATTGATTCTAACACTATCTAGATCAGCCATTTTCAAGCTTTTTAATCTCTTGGCATACATAAACTGATTACTAAAATTCTGTGGCACACCAAAAAATGTTATATTTTTGCCAAGCTGGCCAAAAAAATAGGTATAATTTTGATTCATTCATACTGGATTGTTGTTAAATTGTTGGCTGTTGTCATTTTTAATTTGATAATCTGAGAGAAAAGACGTCAGTACTTCTGACTAAATATCAGGTATTGAATGTTTTAAAAATTATTCTGACACACTGGTTAAAAATTGCCAGTCTAGATTTATGAAGGGTAAAATACCAACAGCATCAATGAAACTAAGGATGATATTTTTAAAAGTAGGTCAGTACTTTGAAAGGAGAGAAGTAGACACTGCCAAACAGAAGACTCCTTCTGCTTGAGTTTGTAAATTAAGGGTTTATTAGAGTGTAAGAACTTCAGTCAGGACAATTAAATCATATACTCTAGGTATACCAAAGATAGTCTAACTTCTCAAACTATGAATGTGTTTTATTCAAATAGTGCAGAGTGTCTTAACTGAATAAAACAGCTATTTCACTATTCAAGAAGAAGACAATCCATTTTGACCAAATACAGCCTATAGAAAAATTTACAAGTCACCTACCTTCATTGACATATAAAAGGCCATATCCTAACATTTTATTTAAAAGTCATTTGCCTATAATTAATATGCTCACAAACATTTATTGGGTGGAAATAAAACTATCTGGGAACACAAATTATCTAAATGTGCTTCTCTAGTCTCTTTTTTTCCAAATGCAACTAGATGTAAATGGGCTTTGTTCAAGTTCAGTATAGGAGACTATTATGGGATGTGAAAGCACTTGAACTGTGTTGGAGCCCAGCGGATCCTGAAAGAGGGAAATACATCCTGGGAAAAACCTGGCACTTAGAAATCTGTGGGCTTTGTGTGAAAGGATGTGTGACTGTGTGGTTCTCTCTGACCTCAAAAACTGAGAAGAAGCCAAGAAGTAGGTTTACCTTTGAGGCTGGAAGAAATCAGGAAAACCAGGGACAGACCAGAAGCCAACAGGGGTGGGAATTTCTCTGTCTCCCACTCACTAATTAGAGAACTTCACTACTTGATTTCAAAAACCTTATCTAAGCTGACAAGTAAAAATAGAATGTGATACTAGCAACTGTAAACAGGAAAATCAGGCAGAACATTTGAACACATGCCTTTTGAACCCTGCCAATTGAGTTGCAGAAGTGAAAGATGAACACTTATAAAAACACATTTTAGGAAGCAATTGAAATACAATGCAGGCACAAAAATTTTAGGGGTTTAAAAGATGATTTCCAAGGTAAGGACAAAGAGAAATTAAAAATATGAGGCTTAATTCTTCCTGTTAAAAATAAGGCAGGCAATTTCTGTCCCTCCATTTCTCAATTTTTTCAGAGCATTTATTTTAGAAAATCTGTGATTAAGTTCTCTCATATAAACATAAATAGTATCACTAAATATATATATATTCTTTTTATATATTCTCAAATATTCTTTTTGAAGATAGATGGACCTCCTTTTGCAGCTTTATGACCTAGAAATGTCTTTCTCAATGACAGGGAAGCCACGTCTTTGAAATGTAAGCATCATGGCAGATAACACCCCTGTCTCCCAGTTTCTATGGGTGGGTAGAAGCCTAACTTTAGTATGCCTTACTTCAAGTTGCAAAACTACCTCTTGTCATTAAGATACAAGAAATTGGGTTTTCCTTTGGATGAAGCCATCAGCTAATACAAATGGTCAGCCTCAATAACCAACAGAGTCAGGATGAACTCTGTGTGACAAGTATGTAATAGGTTAAATCTGCTCTACATAAAAGAGAAAGATTTCTTTCTGTTTTTAGAATCCTAGTGGATTGCCTGTGATGTCCATCACATTCTAGTTAAATGCTTATTCAATAATAAAAGTGTCTTCCTTCTCTTTTACCTTTGTGGATAGGATTTCTTGGCTGGGAGATGGCTTTGTTATTAATTATATGTCTCCAACTCCCACTGTAACAAATAGTAACAGATGCTATTGATACTCTGCCCATATCCCTTTGCTTTGTTATTCAGTTCAACCAGCATTTATTTATTTTATTGCCAGAGGTCTGGTCTGGCCAGAATGGTAGCCCTGCTCATTAAGCACACAGCAAGGAGGAAATGCCAGGGAATTAACCCTCTCCAGTGGTGGCTCTCTACTACTGATTGAGGAGAGCTGGTTTCTAAACACCCCAGCTCCCTCAATCCTTGGAAGGAGTAATTTGCATGTTTTCTTTCTCCAAGTACCCTATTGGGATAAGGTTCAGTTGCTCACAGTTTAACTTGTTTTGGAAAGCACATTATATGGTTTCCTTCATTTTCTTATTTTACTTCCTCACTCAGAGCTCTCCTTCCAAATAAACTTCATATAATTAAACCCTGACATATGACTTTTTCCAAAGGAATTCAAACCAAAACTATAATTCAGTAGATTCAAGTAGGGAGAGAATTATAGAAATCAGATTTTGTTCTTCTTCAGAAAGATACAATGCAAAGCAAAGTACTTGGATAGATAATGATAAAGAAGAAAATATTAGAGATATGGAAGATAGACAGGAAAGCTAGTATGTAAATAATAAAAATTCCACAAAAGAAAATAGAACATAAGGAAAATAAATAAATAAATAAATAAATAAATAAATAAAATTATAGTCTGTGGATTATAAGGCTCACCTAACTCCATTCTGAGTTGAAGGAGAAAAGATTCACACTGGAGTATATCTCAGTAAAATTCTTGAAGTTAAAGAAAAGCAAGAACAAGCAAGCAAGCAAATACAACAAAAAACTCTTATAAGTATAGAGAACTAGATCTACAAAAAGAAAAATATACAATTGGCAGTGGATGTCTTATCTGCAAAATTTTGAAATTAGAAATTAATATATGTTTACCAGTATTACTTGCCAGGCTCTGTGCTGAGTGCTTTGTATGCATAATTACATTTACTAATCCAGAAATGATATATAGCATTCAATAACCCTCCTCAAGCACTGAGAACTCTACGACTGCAGGGTTTCCAGGGTCGTGGATGCTGATGATATAATAAGGTGATAATTCATTATTTTATCTATCCCACTACAATTTGTGACAATTATTATGCTCTTCCAAGAAATACAGTGTTTAGACTACCTGAAATTCAGTCAGTCTGTTGAAAATGTTCACTAATGCAAAAAGACAAGGTCTATTTCCACGAAGTCTCAGTAGGCTGGAATTAATGAGGACTTAAAATGCTCTGAATATATGCCGACTAAAGCAGCAAACAAAGCAAAATGTGTTTCCCAAGAATGTGGATAAAGATAGAAATTATTTTACAAATCACTTTACCTAGCATGCTGGTTCTCAGTATACCTGTACCCTGTTTTTCATTTCAAGAAGAGGCATACTCAAAAATGAAAAGGCTTCATGAAACCTGAGACAGGCATCTTTTGAGTTTGGAATAGGGCCCAGAAAGAAAGTTGTGCTGAAAAGAAACCTATGAACCAATTAAGAAGTGAAGACAAGTGAGCTGGCTAAGAGGATCTCAGTAAAGTCATCTTTAACCTGAAAGTTGTTGCCAGAATTGCTTCTAAGCCTCACGATTCTGAAAGGGCAAGTCGTCACTGCCAACCAATAATGGAAAGGCAAATACCAGTGAATCCCACTTGGTAGAGAGCAACAGGCTGAATGCTAGTCTGAAAGAAAATTGAAGTTAGAACAGCAGTTGGCGAGGAGGATGCCTTGTGCAACCAGATGTGTTTGTAGAAGAGACAGCAAGAGCAAACCCAAAGGGCTCTGCCTCAGAGTACTGAAGTGAAGTGACTGCTGCCAGAAGGAGAGAAAAGAGCAGCAGAATGGCCACACAAGCTGTGAAGAACTTGCTGCAGAATTGTAGAGATGCTGCCCACTGGGAATACAATGGCAGCAGACAGATCAGCTTGGCCTTTGGAGATATGACATGGAAGACTTCTTTGAACAAATGTATTATGCTGTTCATTAAGCAATGAGACTGAGAAGCAAACACCATTAGGACGTACAAAGTGGCTAATGACTGACTAGTATCAGTACGAAAGGGTATCTACATTTACAGCATAGACTCAAGGTCAATAAATGCCATGAACAGGAGAATATATATTGTTGCCACTTTAGCTTTCTGAAAAAGGGTTTTTTTAGATCATATTAGTTCCTGTTTACAAGCCTCTGCTGATACCCTATTTACCTAAAATTCAGTGATTTCCACATGGCATTGCAGACCTTTTTAGTTTGGCACTGGCTTAGCTTGCCAGTTTCATCTTCTGTCACCCCTTCTCAGACACTGTTCTCAAATCACTAAGGGAGAAAATCCTCACCTTTCTCTGAAATCATCATCCCCTTTTAAACCCCTGTGGACCTTTGTTCCACTTGCAAAGTTCAGACCAAATATATTCCTTTAGACTGCACAGAGAAAATGCTCCACAGAATCTTTAAGTGTAACATCTTCTGAATAATATTAAATCATAAATATTCAATATTATATTACTAATATTGGTAGTATCCTCCATCAGGATATTTGGTTCCATGGATCCTATTAAGCAGAGAGTGTGTTTTGTCTGTAGGCATCTCATGTGTGCATGTGTGTGTGTGAGATGGGAGGCAGATTCGGGCAGAGTATGCTGAGTGATGCTTCTTAGATCATATCTAAATTTTAATAAGATGCATAATCTCTATATTGTATTGTTTTTGTATTGATTGTTTTAATCAAACAGTTTTCTGTTACTTGGATAATAAACACTTTCCAGGGGAAATGCAGTACACAGACATTTGATCTTTCAGATATTGTAACGTCTTATCATATGACTGTTTTCCCTCTCTGTCTTTCACTTTGTTTTAGGAAAAATATATTGATAATGTCCAAGAAGAAAGTTTCTCTTATACACTTAACAAAAGGATGGGCATTAAGGATATTTTTGCATTTCAAAGAAATCAGTTAAACCGGAAAGACTAAAGTTGTAGAAAGGGAATGCTGATTTTATAAACAATTTGTTTCTAATTGTTTACCTCTGCTTTGTTTTTATAAACTTACTGAATATTCTGTGAGGACCAGAGGTGCTGGAGACAGAAGGTTTAGAGCGCATCAGAGGAAGGGGTACTTGTGCCCTTCCGTAACTGATTCACGTGCCATTGTTGACCAGGAAACTGAACTTGGGCAGATGCCACTAGGGCTACCACAAAATTCATCCTGGTTGTGAAAAAACCCTCTTTCCAAATTTCTTCTTATAATGTGTGAAAGTGAGTTTTTTGAGAAAGTGGAAGGAAGAGTAGGGAAGGAACAGTTAAGATCCTGGGCTTGGGCTGCGTATGGCACTTTTATATGCTGATGCCCATCTTGCCTCGTATCACCCAGAACATATCTCTTCCGGGAGAGGAGCATTCTCCTCACTAATCCTGACAAGTGTTATTTTCATTGTATCTGAAAATCTTCCATCACCACCTACTTATGCTTAAATTGGGTTTAGATACTTTTTACCTCAAGGCAACAAGCATCTTTGGATGTTGCATAAACAGAAGGGAGAAGTGGAATAAGAATAGTATAAAGAACTAGTGTTTATCCCAAAGCACTGACAGAGGATGGATAGAAAATTAGTAATAGTGTCTGTAACTTTTAATCCAATCTTTTCCAAGCAGAGCCCTTTCCCTCCTCACCTAGCCCAACAGCAAGTACGTGTGTGACAGTCAGCAGTAATGAACAGACCTGGAGAACACAGGTCAAAAGCATGTGTGCGTGTATGGTCTGTTCAGAAGGTATCCAGCCATATAATATGAAAAATAGAGACACTTATTGAAGAAGATACAAGATACAAGAAACACTGTACAAAGGACAATGATGCTATAGTCCCCTTCAAAGTAGGCACCTTGGGACCTCACACAGTTCTCCCAGTCTCCATCAGCTGCCCCACTATATTTTCCTGAATTTCACTGATGGTCTGAAATCTCTTCCTTTTCAAAAGTGATTTTAGTTTTGGGAAAAGGTAGAAGTCCCAGGGCACCAATACTGGGCTGTAGGGGGAGGGGAGCTGAGTCACCTGGGTGATTTGACGTTTCTCAAAAAAAAACTGCATGAGATATGATGTATGAGTGGGCATGTTGTTGTGATGAAGGTTACAATCACAAGCTGTCCATAGCTGCAGCTGTTTTGGTCATATTACACCTCTCAGCTGATGAAAAATACTGAAGTAGTATACCTTATTAATTGTTTGGCCTGGAGGGGCATACTTAAAATGGACAACACTTTCTCAATCAAAAACACAGTTAACATGGTCATCATCTTGATGCAACTGTGCCACGCCTTCTGGCATGAAGATCCAGGCGACTTCAACTGGGACAACTGGGCCTTCATTTCCAGATCACAGCTGCAGACCTATGATTCCTCTCCGGTTATGACCTTCTTGAGGAAATCTGGTAGTATTCATCTGGTAGTTCATTGGTTGTAGTTTGAATCAAGTCATTAGCAACTGCAGCACAATGCTCCTTCTGCTCCGGTACCAGAAGCCACAAAGTCAATTTTGCCATGACAGGTTTCATACTAAGATCCTGTGTCAAAATCTTGGATACAGTAGTTTTTGGAATCCCCAGATCAGCTTCTAGTTCTTGCACTGTCAGTCACCAATTATTGTTGATTGCAGCCTGTACATGGTCAACATTTTCATCTATTCTGCTTGTTGCAGGCCTTCCAGAACATGGATCACTTTTAACAGATTCTCAACTATCTTTGAAGCATTTGTGCCACACTTTTATTTGTGCTGCACACATAGCATCATCCCTGAAAGCCTTCTGAATCATCTGAATAGTTGCCACCAGAGAAATGTGCAAACCTAATGCAAAATTTGATGTAGATTTAATGCTCAACTAGATCAGTCATTTTGAATGCCATGGCCACACAGTACACATGCTTATTCAATAGCGTCTTACCACCACCACTGACTGGTACAGTGAAATTGTCACTGTTCATGCATGAGCATTCCAGTCCATCCTCCTTGGCTGACAGGTTGCGCTGATGTCACACTAGCCATTCTCATTATATTAACATGGCTGGACTTTTTCTGGATATGGAGATATATATACATATATACATATACATATATATGTATGTGTGTGTGTGTGTATATATATATATAATTTTAACTGAACATATTTATTTACCTGTTGTGCTCTTGGTGCTAACATTGATAGTTAAGGATCTACAAAAAATATATACATATGTGTATATATATGTGTGTGTATGTGTGTGTGTGTGTGTGTATATATATATCATATAATGACTATCCACAATGTGCTGAAACTATACTAGGAATTATCTCACTTATGATCTACAATAGGATGCCTGCATTTCAACTTTTAAGGAAATAAATAGTTTTTTTGAATAAAGAAGACAAAACCTTTGAAAATGGATTGACTCAAACATTGGTTCAGTGATAAATATCAAGTTCAAAATTAATAATTATACATTATCTCATATCACAAAAATAAGCAAAACCAAGACAGATGCTAGATTCTGACCTGATGGGCATTTTGCTGTTTACATCACTGTCAGATGCTAAGAGGAACTAGCTGTTGGGAATACCATGGTTCTTAGTGCACAATAAACTCTCCTCTGTAATTGAAAAACAATATTTTAAAAAAATATATTAGAAAAGAAACTCCTTAGGGAGCTAAATAAAAGCTACCATAAAAGTTAGAAGTTCCCTGCTCTCAATGGCCATAGAAATTCTATTAAGGACTTCATTCTCAGGGAGAAATTCTACAAAGAGGAACAATCAAAAGGGATATTTTCCTAGTCTGTTTAAAAAAAAGTTTTTATTGTATTTTTTCCATTACCATTAACACCCTTATACCCCTCTCCCTCCTACAATCACCACACTGTTGTCCATGTCCGTGTGTCATTTTTTCCTTTTTACTGGATCTCTCCACCCCTAACCTCCCCTCACCCATAGCTGTCATCCTGTTCTCTGTGAGTCTGTCTCTATTTTGCTTGTTAGTTCAGTTTGTTCATTAGCTTCCATATATAAGTGAAATCATAAGGTATTTATGTTTCTCTGACTGGCTTTTTTCACTTAACATAATGTACACCAGATATATCCATTCTGTTGCAAAGGGTAAAATTTTCTTCTTTTTTATGGCTGAATAGTATTCCATTGTGTAAATGTCCCACAGTTGTTTTATCCACTCTTCTACTGATGGATACTTGGGGTACTGCCATATCTTGAAGACTGTAAACAATGCTGCAATGAACATAGAGGTGCTTATGTTCTTCCAAATTCATGCTTCAGGTTTCTTTGGATATTCCCAGAAGTGGGATCACTGGGTCCAAAGGCAGATCCATTTTTAATTTTTTGAGGTATCTCCATACAGCTTTCCACAGTGTCTACATCAGTCTGCATTTCTACCAACCATGCACTAGGGTTCCCTTTTCTCTGCATCCTCACCAGCACTTGTTGTTTGTTGATTTATCGATGATAGCCATTCTGACAGATGTGAGATGATATCTCTTTGTGGTTTTAATTTGCATTTCTCTGATGATTGGTACCATTGAGCATCTTTTCATATGTCTATCAGCCATCTGTATGTCCTCTTTGGAGAAGTGTCTGTTCAGGTTGTTGGCCCATTTTTTAAACTGGATTGCTTGTTTTTTCTGGTATCGAATTTAGTAAGTTCTTTATAAATTTTGGATATTAACCCCTTAGCAGATGTATTGCCAAATATGTTCTCCCATTCCAAGGGTTGTCTTTCTGTTTTATAGATAGTCTCCTTTGCTGTGCAAAATCTTTTTAGTTTGATATAACCCAATTTGTTTATTTTTTTCTCTTGTTTCCCTTGCCTGGGAGGATATATTGAATAAAACGTTGCTACAGACAATGTCTGAGATTTTATTGCCTATAACTATGATTTCTTTCAGGATTTTTATGGTTTAGGTCTAATATTTAAGTCTTTAAACCATTCAGAATTTATTGTCATGTGTGATATAAGAAGGAAGTCTAGTTTCATTTTTCTACACTTATCTGTCCAATTTTCCTAATACCATTTATTGAATAAACTATCTTTAGCCCATTGTATGTGCTTGCTTCCTCTGTTGAATATTAATTGACTATAAAGCTGTGGGTTTCATTCTGTGCTCTCTACTCTGTTCCATTTGGGATGGAAAAAGATATTGTACGCAAATAGAAAGGAAAAAAAGCTGGTGTAGCAATACTTATATATGACAAAATAGACATTAAAACTAAAGCTATAGTAAGAGACAAAGCAGGACACTACATAATGATAAAAGGAACAATTTGACAAGAGGATATAACCCTAGTAAATATTTATGTACTCAACACAGGAGCACCTTTATATGTAAAGCAAATCTTGATGGACATAAATGGAGAGATCAACACAAATAGAGTCACAGTAGGGGATTTTAACACCTCATTACTTCAATAGATAGATCTTCCAGACAGAAAGATAACAAGAAGACAGTGGCCTTAAATGACACACTAGATCAAATGGATTTCATTGATATCTTCATAGCATTTCACCCCCAAACAGCAGAATATACATACTTTTCAAATGCACATGGAATATTTTCCAGGATGGACCACATGCTAGGACACAAAACAAGTATCAATACATTTAAGAAGACTGAAATCATAGCATTTTCTCTGACCAAAATGCCATGAAACTAGAAATCAATCAGGAGAACATTGAAAAATACACAAAGATATGGAAGCTAAATAACATGTTATTAAACAACAAATGGGTCAACAATGAGATCAAGGAAGAAATCTAAAGATACTTCAAATAACTGAAAATGAGAACACCACAATTCAAAATCTGTGGGACACAGTCCTAAAATGGAAATTTATAGCATTATAGGCCTGTCTCAAAAATCAAGAAAAAACTCAAATAAGCAATCTAACTTTACACTTAAAGGAATTTCAAAAAGTACAACAAACAAAGCCCAATGTGAGTAGAAGGAAGGAAGTAAAAGAGATCAGAGCAGGAAAAAAAAAATAAAGAGTCTATAAAAAAAAGAGAAAGAAAAGATCAATGAATCCAAGAGCTGGTTCTTTGAGAGGATAAACAAGATTGATCAACCTTTAACCAGACTCAAGAAAAAAAAAAGTAAGAGGACCAAATAAATAAAATCAGGAATGAAAGAAGCTAAATAACAACTGACACCAAAGAACTACAAAGGATCGTAAGAAAATATGAACAATGATACACCAACAAATTAGAAAATCTGGATGAAATAGATAAATTCCTAGAAACATACAATCTTCCATAACTAAATCAGGAAGAATCAGAGAATCCAAATAGACAGATTATACCTAGTGATATTGAAGCAGTAATTAAAACAAAAACAAAAACAAAAAACAAACAAACAAACAAAACTCCCTGAAAACAAAAGCCCTGGACTGGGTGGCTTCAATGGTGAATTTTAGCACACATTCTGGGAAGAACTACTACTTCTCCTCAAACTATTTCACAATAACCAAAGTATCCAAAGCTTGTCTGCCCACTTAGCTTAGATTCCTTCCAGTGGAAAAAGACAAATAACAAAAGTGCAAATTAATACTCACGCAAAAATGAGTATAAATTTCACATTTTAAGTGCAGTGAAAATAAAGAGAGAAGGGTAGGAGAATCCAGGAGCAATGGAGCATGATTTGGATAGGGTGGTCAGGTCGCTCCTCTGAGCCTTGTGCTGAGCGATGAAAAGGTGCTGGACTGCACAGAGCAGGAGGGAGAGTGGGTAGTGGGAGCAGTGCTGCAGACAAACTGAAGTGTAAGACAAAGTGTCATCAGGAAGGAAAATGTGGTCATGTTTGAAGAACAGAAAAAAAGCTACCCTGGCTTGAGCATAGAGAATAAAAGAAAGTGGAAGCTCTGTTCTGAAAGAGAAGATTTAGGCAACTGAAAAAGGGCTTTGTAGACCATGGTAAAGAGTTTTAAAACAGAAGAGATGATTTTGAAGTGGGTAGGTATGTGTCGTCTCTTTGGGGGAGAAGTTTTGCTCCTGAATTTCAGGAAAGGAACCAGAGAATTTTGTAAAACAAGCAAAAGATACAATTAATTGAGATGATAGGAATGGCAGTAATTGTCCAGTTTTCAAGTGATTACATTACTAATATAACATTTTAACACATTAGTAAAAGAGTTCTTCAGACTAGAAGTGACTATTTTTCTCTACTCTTCAGCACATTTAATGTCTCCTTTCAAAACCTATGAAGTATTAGAAAAGAGGTACTGGTTCAGCTGGGATTTGAAGAATGACTAGGATTCGACAATGAGAAGGGAGTGGGTCAAGAAGGAAGGCTATGCTGAATATAATCTCACCTGTTGCCTTAGAGAGTACAGGTTTACACCAATGCCTTTACCCAAGAATTCGTAGTACCTTCTTTCACTCTCAAAAGTGTTCCATTTGGACAAAAAATAGATGGTCGACCTTCATCATCAGCAAAGATAGGAGGCAGGAAGCTATACATACACTTGTGTCCAAAAGAGCAAAGCTCCTGCCCAGGTTCACTGGGCAGGTGTGCACACAGTGCAGTATGGAATGTGGAGGAATTAGAAAGGAGCTGAGAGTGGAGGCTGCATAGTCATCATTGGAGAACTGCACTTTAATTCTAGAATCTAAGAGGGCATTTGGGGGATATATGACGTGTGTAATAGTAAGTAGTACCTGTTTCACAGAAGATAATAAACAGGCAATTTATGAAATGCTGTATCTCTTTTCAAGTTAATTTACCACCATTCTCCCACCAATTATCAATATCTTAAACACACGTCTTTCAAACTTTCATGTGAGCCAGGTCCCCAGCAGAGGGTGTGTGAGGGGCAACCACACATTGATATATAAATAAATACTGTTTCTGGAAGATACATTAACCTATAAAGACTTCTATCAACTCATGTTAGCTTGAGATACTTATAGCTCACCTAGTAATATTGATTTAAAAAGAAAGGAAACAAAAAGTTGAGCATAAGTATAATTATTTCTGGGGATACTATGACCTCACAAGTGCCTATGTAAATGGTCCTTTAAAGATCACTTTTTTTTTAAAGATTTTATTTATTTACCTCTAGAGGGGAGGGGAAGGAGAGAGGGAGAGAAACATCACTGTATGGTTGCTTCCTATGCATTCCCTGCTGGGAACTGGCCTGCAACCCAGGCATGTGCCCTGACTGGGAATCGAACCGTGATCTCTTGGTTCACAGGCCCGTGCTTAATCCACTAAGCTACACCAGCCAGGGCTAAAGATCACTTTTAAAAGCAATACTGTCATGTTCAATCTGCTTGCAGGGCAAATTTTAAAAATGTTGTAATACTTTATTAAAAAGTCTCTAAGATTTAGGTTGGAATTTCCATTTAGGGTATCATATAGAGATTCAAAAAGAGCTGTACCATAAATAACTTACATGAAAATAAAAACTATGTGCTAAGAACAAATACCATATGATCTTACCTTTATTGGAATCCAATCGACAAGCAAGCAAAATATAACCAGACATTGACATTGGGAATAAGCTCAGAGTAACCAGAAGGGAGAGGGGAGGAGATAATGGGGGAAAAGTGTGAAGGGTTTACAAGAACAACTATAAAGGACACATGGACAATAACAAGGGGGCGTGGAAACAGGGGAGGGAGGTGGAGAAGGCTGGGGTGGTGGGGGGGGAAGGTAGAAAACTGTATTTGAACAACAATAAAAATAAAAAAAAAGGAAAAGCTTTTAGAAGGCCCCCAAATTGGATAATAAAGAACTGATGTCAAGATTCTGATAATGACATTATATATATATATATATATATATATATATATATGAAATGAATAGAAAGAGCACTGTATCTCTGTATACAATTTAGTTTTATATTATAAGTGGACATTTGCCTTTTTATCTATATCCTAAGTATTATTATAGTAAAATTTTCTAAAAATATTTTTCTAGGGCTTCTTATTAGGAGACTAGATATTCACTTTATATTGTGAACAGTATTATATCAAAGAATAGTTAATAGAAAGAAAAATGGAAATGATTTCCCTCTCAAAAAGCACAGCTTATTCCAATTCAGGCTGCCCCTATTTTTTTATAAAGTTCTCACCACAAAGTTGAAATCTACAACTTTAAACTTCTACCAACTGCTCTTTTTCTCTCTTGATTAACATAGAACTTTAGTATCTCTTTATTATAACAACCTTTTAACTCTGAAATCAATAAACATACACATATTTTTAAGCTAAAACATTTTTGTCATTTGTTTTCTGAGTTAAATCATTTTTTTGGTCCTATCACTATCCCGGACTCACATTCTGATGAATTCTAGTTTGCTAACATTCCTCTTAAAGTGTAGCTTTCCAAACTGTCTACAGTTTTATTTTTAGTATTTTTTATCACAGTAGAGAGAAAATAATTATCATCTTACTTGTTCCGGGTGAAAAGGTCCGGGAATACCAGGTAAGTCAGGCTGCCCTGCCCTTGACTCCTCTTTCGCTTGTCGTCAACAGACACCTCCAGAACTACCTCACAGGTATTGTTAATACTCACAAGTAACACCATTCACAATTTGAAACTCGCTGTCAAAATTTTTAATTGAAAGAATCTGTCAAATGCAGACCATCATTCAAGTTTATCTCTACTTTTTTGTCATGCAAATTTGGTGAACATAACTGACATTCTCCTATCTTGCCTCAATTTAAGACCTTCTTTCAATTTAACACTAATCCATTAAACTGATGTTATTGGTGGATTCAACCAGCTAAGAATCCTCTCAATCCTGCAGAAAGCCTGTTAGGGTATAATGGGAGGCAGCAAGTATCACTGACTCTGGAGAATGTTCTCTCAAGGCTGATGTCAAGACTTCAGTGTTCTCTCAAGGTTGAAGTTAGTTCTCCCAGTTAACACCAGCCCAGGTCTTTTCTTTTCTGAAACTCCAGTGACATTGAACCGCCATATCCGAAGATGAAGAGCAGCCTTCCACAAGATTTGCACAGTGTGGTAGAGGAAACACATGACTATAGCATATTCAGGAAGCAGTAGGTCTTCCAAAATATGTCTAAGAAAAACGTTTTGGATGCAGAAGTTGGAGCCTAATATAAACTAGAATCAGTGTTTGGCTCACTGAGAAAGTAACTAAGTGTGAAGATAAAGTAATCATAATTAATTTTAGAATGGAATTATAGGTCTAAGTTAACATCAAATAGTTTAATTATTATGCACACAGTGATACTAGAAATGAAATATATTTTCTGTACAATATAATTAGCTAAATTCAAAACCTGAATGAAGGAAACTTATTGAAGACTTCAAAGCATTCTGAAAGACCATGAGTAAAATAAAAAGTCATTAAAGCAGTGTAATTAAGACAATTTTAAACAGTGAAAAGCAATTGGATTAATTCACTGAATAAGTATGTCAATCACCATTTAGTAATCATACTTCATTGACAAAATTTTACCCATAATATATTGTCGCTATTTCTTATGCTTCTCAAAGAGTCTAGTCAAAGTATCTGGAAGGCATTCAACTCCCTCCAGCAAAAATAGATTTTTTGTCACAGGATCTATATTTTTGTTTTAAATAATACTTAATTTTTTCTCTAACTTATGAATAAAGTAGGCCAAACGTGCCAAATTTGACAAGGAGTTTCCCAGAATGGAAAACTAATTTCCTTGTTGACCTTTATTTTTTGAGGTCATGGTATTAAACTACATTACATTTATAGAAGTTCCAGAACATTGTTTCAGTCTTTATTTCTGGACTATTATAAAGAAGTATTTTGTTTGTGTGTCTTCTCTTTTGTCTTGTGCATCCAAATTCATGGCAAGAATTAAACAGGCCATCTTGCTTCTAGAGGAAACAAACATTTAAGTCCATTTGAAATTGATCTGCTGAGTGGGCTGGACACCCTTTTCCTCCTCTTGACCTTTCCTACCCCAAATGTGTACCAATTGCTACATATTCAGCTAAGTATAACTGTATCACATAAAGATACAAACATATGTATGTACATATCTTAAACTGTCT
Organism: Trachops cirrhosus; assembly: GCA_028533065.1. Taxonomy (NCBI): domain Eukaryota; kingdom Metazoa; phylum Chordata; class Mammalia; order Chiroptera; family Phyllostomidae; genus Trachops; species Trachops cirrhosus. The sequence continues at coordinate 4,574 of JAPYXV010000067.1, read as the reverse complement.
CTAACCAGTTTTAAGCTTAGTCATATTTCAAAAATCTGTTTGATTACATCTTATTTCTTTTGTTTTCTGAACTTACATGTATGCGTCTGCATTGACTAAAATTCTTTTATGCACTAAGGCAAGACATAGGTCAATTTGAAACTATTCACTAAAAAATAAACTAAACTAATCTTACAATTTGACCTAGAAAGTGATATGACTCATTTACACTAAAATAAATGTCTAGCCAAAATTTCCACAGTTACCTTTTCCATTATATCAAGATCAACTACCTGCCAGACAAATAAAAACATTTGTAAGTGGCTTTTAATTGCCTTCAGAAATGCAGTATTTTCTTTCTGTATTGGCAAACAAGAAATCTCACAAAGATTCTAATTAAATTTGCATAGTGGTTAAAATGAACAGTTTTTATGCTCATACTTTATGTGTGGAACCTCTTCTGTGAACTAAAATGTGGTCAAGCATCATCATTATGAGCAACAATGTGGCTATAACTTAAAAGATGTTTTCCACACCCCTTTCTTTATATACTCCATGTACATGTTGCACAAATGACCCCTCTTTTTAACTTTATTGTTGACACTATTACAGATGTCCCCACTTTCCCCCCGTTTGCCCACCTCCACCCAGCTCCCATTCCCCTCCCTTCCCTCTGGCCATCACCAGACTGTTGTCTGTGTCTATGGGTCACACACCTGTTCTGCAGCTAATCCTTCACCTTCTTACATCCAGTCCCAGCTCCCCCCTTTCTTCTGACAGCTGTTAGTATATTCCATGTATCCATGTCGCTGTTCCTATTTTGTTTGTCAGTTTATTCTGTTCCTTAGATTCCACATATAAATGAGATCATATAGTATATGACTTTCTCTGACTGGCTTATTTCATTCAGCATAATAGTCTCCAGGTCCATCCATGTTGTTTCTCACAATAACAAAGAAGCTGTTTCTCACAACAAAGACAAAAACAAGAGGAACCTCAATAACTATAGCTGAACCCAAGTGGCTGGTTGATCTACATTGTAATAAAGTAAAATGCAAATAAAAGCTAAAGAAACAATCTAGAAAGAAAGCAGTCTTTAATTCTCACTAAAATATGACCTATGATTATAAGTTTCATGATCCTTTGGATCAACACTAGTAATTTTTTAGCATGACTTCTGTGCAAATTAATATTTTAAACTATTTTTAATAAATAAATGCATCATTTGGACCTAATGACTCATCCAGAATATTTATGTTTATAGCAGGTGTGTTTGCAAATAAGATATGCTACTTTGAAAGGCTACTTTTATAGGCAGAAACACTGAATGCAAATGATAAAAAAAATAGAAAAAAACTGTGCCACTTTTCATAAGTGGTAGAACTTATAAATCTATAACAAATCTTAAGATTCAGTAAGACTTATAACAATAAAAATAAAATACAGTACAAAAACAAATTTAGATCTGTTTTTAAAGTGCACTGCACGTCTTAGATCATTGATTTGTCAAACTGCATGTCAAGACACCAATTCATTGGATTTCAACTAACACTTTAAAAAGTGAAAGAGAATGTAATACAATAGAATAATAATATCAAAGAGCACACCCTACAGTAAGGTTTGATAAGCACACACACGCATGCCTAGTATCATTTGATAAAAATTTATTTCAATTATAAATTATTGTATTAGTTTCCTATTGCTGTCATAGCACATTACCAAAAACTTGGTGGCTTAAAACAATACAAATATATTCTTTTACAGTTCTTCAGATCAGAAGTCTAGATCCATGTGTCGGCAGGGCTACATTCCTTCTGGAGAATTCAGAGGAGAATGATTTCTTGCTTTTTCCAGTTTCTAGAAGCTGCTTGCATTCCTTGGTTCATGGTCCCATCTTCCATCATTAAAGCATATCACTCCAACCCCTATTTCCACCTTCATATCTCCTCATTCCATCAAGATCTTTACCTTAAATACATCTGCAAAGCCTTTTTTACCACGTAAGATAAAATCTTTTTTACTTTCCAGGAATATATAAGATGTGGTCATCTTTGGGAGTTATTATTCAGCCTATCACAACTGTGTGTGTTTGTGTGTATGCATGAATGTGTGTATGCTGGGTCCTGTTGTAAAACATACTTCTTACAGTGAGTTCTGGCTGCAAAAAATCAGGAACACTCACCTAGACTCAGTGACAGGCAGTTGTGGAGCAAAAATACTACTATTTCCTCAGTTATACTGCCATAGTAAAAATCACTAATTGATTTTTTTTCTACTAAACTCTGATGTATCTTCAGAATCCTTCTTAACACAGATGGGAATGAAGAATGCTGATTAGATTTAAAATGCAACTGAAAACCTCTTTGCCATCTCTCAAAACCATACTGCTGTTAAAAAATGAGCAACAATGAGAATGGGCTCTAGAATTAAATTTATTAATTTCTTACTACTTATTACAACCTTGGTATTGAACAATGGAATGACAGGAAAAGGAGATAAAAGCATCATAGTGATTTGCGAGATTCAATCAGTGCCCTTATCAATGGTGAAGTATAAGTTTAACAAATGTCAAATAATTCAAAATTGGAAAAGCATGGTCTTTCAATAGCAAAAATAAAAATTAAATTTGGCTATTGAGAAAAGCTGGTAATCTTAAGTCTGTCTAATATTCAGCATAGGCACAATCAATTGACATACAAAGAAATACATTTTTAAAAGAAGAAAAAAATTGTCAAAAGAAATATTAGCTGGAAAGGTAACAACATTTATGCATGATGAATGATGTACGGTGTTTGAGAAGCAGACTTTTTTGCTTTATTCAGAATATTATTGGAGTAGCTTATTCCGTTTTAGTCACCTTACTTGAGAAGGACAATTTAAATGATTAGTGAAATGTAAAAGGAGACGAACAACTGAAGGGCAAAGTCCTTAAAGTGCATGCAAATTAGGCCTCAGCCTAATTAGTGAAGTTAATGGGTGAGTAACCTCTGGTTTAAAGTTTTAAAACCATCAAATATAGCCAGAGTTTCATCAAAGGAGGTAACACACCATTTCTATAAATGGAGGATCACTAAGGAAATCTATTACTTAAGTTGATGATACAGAATTGAACATCTTACAATCACTTGTTATTTGTTTTTTACACATGAGGACTCCTCTTAATGTGACACTCTTTAGAAACACTGAATATATTAGAAAAATGTAAACATTTTTCAAAATATTACAGATACTTTTGAGAGAACAGTACAAAAATAAGAACTTGAAATTGTCCAGGATGGAGCAAAAAAATGACAAAAAATAAAAGATTTACAAACATAACAACAAAGAAAGCTTCTTTACCAATATCATGGACCATAGTCTTAACAGGATTAAATTTTTGACAGTAAATACATTCACTTCCGAATGTTAATGCAAGTAATTTGTAGACTCTGCTCACACTGCTTTTTTAAGTTGTTGAATACCAAAGGCGCAATAGCGCCTCTCCACAGAACACAACCATGGGGCCTGTGCACACTGACATCTACAGAAGAACGAAAGTGACACCGGTGAGTGAACAAACCCAGAGGTGAAAAGTCATTGGTTATTGTTTCGATTTTCTTTGTGCTTACTATTGGTACATCTAGTCATACTTAAATTGAAGAGAAGTGGGTTACCTGGCATGACTTTTACTGACAGAAGGTTATTTGAGAAATTATCTGAAGGAAACAAGTGAACTTGCGAAGTAGATTAAAGAGAAATGACATTTCAGCCTGTTTAGAGCACTGTGCTCACTTTAGGTAAGGCTTAGGAGTTGTTCACTCATGTCTGTAAGTGTTTGGTGAATAGTTTGAGCACTTTCCTTGAATATTCAGAAAGTAAAAGCTATTAAAAACATTCATTTGATATTAAGTTTACTTTATGGGCATTTGGAAGCATATTTACCAGTTATTTAGTTTTTAGTTCAACCAGAGATGTTTGATATTTTTCTTCATGTGTCTCCAAAATTTTCTATTTTTAGCATACATCATGTGTGAAAGGAGATGATTATATTGAATGTGAGAGCTTTTCCTGGTATAATGTTATTGATAGAAATAATAAATAAATTAAAATCCAAGGACTTTAAAAAAATATATCTTTTACTCATCTTGAATTGGCAAACTTTTCTCGTGAAAATCTATCTTCAAATCTACTAATTCAATATCATAAGTAGTGCCTTTTCTACCATGTCTATCTATAATGATCACCATAAATAATACTTATGAAATCATAGTTTTACCCTATTTGCTCTTTTATAAAAAATTCTGTTTTAACCTTTTAAATACTACATCTATGACTGATTTAAAATATATTATTTATCTGAATATTTAAATTATATGTAATCAAGCAATATAAAATTGTAAATTATTTTATTTATTTATTTTTTTTTAAAGATTTTATTTATTTATTTTTAGAGAGGGGAAGGGAGGGAGAAGGAGAGAGAGAGGAACATCAATGTGTGGTTGCCTCTCATGCGGTCCCCACTGGGGACCTGGCCCGCAACCCAGGCATGTGCCCTGACTGGGAATCGAACCTGCGATGCTTTGGTTCGCAGCCCGCGCTCAATCCACTGAGCTATG
>JAPYXV010000669.1:0-14918 GCA_028533065.1 Trachops cirrhosus | reverse complement strand
GTGGTTCTCAGAGTGTGGGTCCCAAGCAGGAGCATTGGTATCACCTGGGAAATTGTGAGAAATGCAAATTTTCAAGCTACAGCCTAGAACTAACAAATTAGAAATTCTGGAGGTGAAACCCAGCAATCTGTGTTTTGACGAGCCTTCCTGGTGATTCGGATGCAAGCCAAAACTTGAGAGAGCCACTGTCCTGTGTAATTGATGGCTGAGAAGCTTGGGGCCAAGTTTACTATTTCTTGCTAGCAACTGTTTTCTAATCCCTCTGCCCAGCATATTTGAGGCAGAGAAGATTTCTTCAGCACCATTAGATCCTCAGCTCCTTGGAGATTTAAAAAGGATTTTGCTGACACTAACTGAATTGGACTGAATCAGGAAACCCAACTTTCAAAAATGATAATTTACTTGTTCAATATCCAATACTTCCTTCAAGTGAAAGTCTACATTAAGATTGTATTACAGACAACCATCACTCAGAACTGTTGAAAATTGAGCTGAATGGAAGTCCTACACTACAGAATTAAAGAAATAACTACATCAAAACTGGTAGGAGAAATGGAGACACAGAATGGAGTGGTCCCACACACATATGGTGGATAAAAATTTGGAGGGATATCTCAGGAACCAGTGGTCCCAGCCCAACACCAGGCACCTCAGCCCAGTGTTCCTGTACCAGGAAGGTAAGTCCCCATAACTTCTGGCTATGAAAACCAGTGGGGATTGAGGCTGTGCAAGACAGAAACTACTGGACTCCCAGGCAGTTCCTCTTAAAGGGCCTGCACATGGACTTACTTGGACTCGCTTGAACTCACTTCCTCTGAGCTCCAGTGTGGGAGCAGCAGATTGAATGACATCAGAGATGTGTGGGAAGGAAGTGAATTGTCTGGCATCAGGACGATCCCTGGGGAGCAGCTTTCTCCCAGACAGAAATGCTGGCAGAGGCCATTATCCCTTTTCTGAGCACTCCTCCCACAGAACCAGCCACAGAGTTAGAAGTGGGGAAGCATATCTGAGACTCCATCAACCTGGATCACACCATTTGCCATACCCTGGTGATTCCCTGAGGCCCTGACCCACTCAACTTCAGGTCCACCTAAGCTGTTTCTGGTGGCTTTTCTAGATGAATGTCTTGTCTTGGCCCATGCTTCAAATTCTCCTAAATTCTCTAAAACAAGCAGTATCTGGCTTCAGCAAAGCCCTCTACCTCTCCCTAATTTCCCCAGGCTCAGGACAAGCAGAAGCCAGCCTTGTTTCACAGCATGGCCTCTTCTGGGCACCTCCAAGCCCAGCACAAGTAGCAACCATTGGCAAATAACTTTGTAGCTGGTGGTGTTTGATCCCAGATAGGACACAGTCAGTGGCTGATTTGGACATGCCAACAGCAATCAAGGCTCAACTACAAAAGGAGGGTATAAAGAGCCCACACAGTGGGTGCACCTTGAGTACTCAGATTTGGTAATAGCAGATGCTGTCCCAATGGACCCTACAGGGCACCTACTGCATTAGGCCATGCTACCAAGCCAGGGAGACATAGCAGCTCTACCTAATACATAGAAACAAACACAGGGAAGCTGCCAAAATGAAGAGACAAAGAAACATGGCCTAAATGAAAAAAACAACAAAACTCCAGAAAAAGAGCTAAACATAATGGAGGAAAGGAATCTATCATAAGCAGAGTTCAAAACACTGGTTATGAGGATACTCTAGGTACTTAGTAAGGACCTCGACAACATAAAAAAGATCCAGTTAGAAACAAAGGATACACTAATTGAGATGAAGAACAATTTACAGGGAAACAACAGTAGAATGGATGAAGCCAAGAATCAGATCAATGATTTGGAATGTAAAGAAAAAAAAACAACCAATCAGAACAACAAGAAAAAATAATCCAAACAAAAAATTAGGATAGTATAAGCAGCCTCTGAGACAACTTCAAGAGGTCCAATATTGGCATCATAGGGGTGCCAGAAGAATAAGAGGAAGAGCAAGACATTGGAAATCTATTTGAAAAAATAATGAAAGAAAACTTCCCTAATTTGATGAAGGAAATAGATATGCAAGTCCAGGAAGCACAGAGATTCCCAAACAAAATGGATGCAAAGAGGCCCACTCCAAGACACATCATAATAAAATTTCCAAAGGTTAAACATAAAGAGAGAATCTTAAAAGCAACAAGAGAAAAGCAGTTAGTCACCTATAGGGAGTTCCTGTAAGACTGTCAGCTGATTTCTCAAAAGAAACTTTGCAGGCTAGAAGAGACTGGCAAGAAATATTCAAAGTGTTGAAATGAAAGGACCTACAACCAAGATTACTCTACCCATCAAAGCTATCATTTAGAATGGATGGGCAGTTAAAGTACTTCCCAGACAAGGTAAAACTAAAGGAATTCATCATCACCAAGCCAGTTTTATACAAAAAGTTAAAGAGTCTTCTTGAAGAAGAAGAGGAAGATAAAAAATATGAACAATAAAATGGCAATAAATACATATCTATCAACAACTGAATCTAACAACAAAATAAATAAACAAACTGAACAAAAACAGGATCATAGATACAGAGAATGTTTTGTTGGTTGCCAGATGGGACGGGGGTCAGGGAGATGGGTGTAAAGATGAAAGGATTAAGAAGTACAGATAGGTCACTACAGAATAGTCATGGGGACATAAAGTACAGCATAGGGAATAGAGTAGCCAAAGAACTTATATGCAGGATCCATGGACTTGGAAAACAGTTTGGGGATTTCCTGAGGAAGTGGGGGGGTAGGTGGAGGGAGACAAAAGGGGAAAATTTGGGATAACTAATAGCATAATCAATAAAATATAATAAAAATGAAAAAGATTGTATTACAGTTGCTTAAACTATAGCTAAGTGGTTGGTTTTGAAAGCCTTGTATGATTATATTGTCCAATTATGCACCAAAAACAAACAAACAAAAGGATTTCATCATTTTGTATAAGCTAAGTGCCCTACAGCTTTACCTACAAAAGACATGGTGATGTTTTGTGGTAAATTATAAGGTAAAAGAAGTAGATGTTGCCTATTCTTATTAACAGTCAAATGTCACTAATATCAATATCTAGATATAATAAAATATTAATAATATTAAATTTAAATAATTAGAACCACTACATACTGTAATACTAGCAAATGGTGACTGACAAAATATATAATAATAAAAGCTTTTATAAATTGAAAAGTAAAGCAGATGCATTTAAATAATCTATCATGATTTGCTTGGTAGCCTGGAAATCTCTTGTTCTTAGGTTAATAAAACATGCAGAAAAACTAATTCCATAATGCCAAATGAGCAAATATGGCTTGCTGTCAGGAACTATTTTTCAACTCTTGTCACTGATTTTTAACCTTTTGGAATTAAGAGAGATCTCATTTCATCTCAGCCATAGAGTACTTCTGTGACTTTACATGAGATAATCTCCCCCCTCTGAACCTCATTTCTGCCTCTGAAAAAGGAGGATTTGATTTTATCATCTCTAAGGTCACTTCAATCTCTGATATTCTGGGATTCTAGATTTCTAGAGATAAGGCCACCACTGCTCCAGCACCACCCCAAAATCACTGCTCTCTCCTGACTTCTCCTGACCAGAAGGAAGAAAGAGGATAAAAGGCAGACTGGTGGTGGCAGACTGGTGGCTGCAGAAAGTATGCCTGAGAACTTTGGAAATCCAGATGATTTTGGAAATCACATGCAGGATTTGTTTCTTGCTGTGTGGCCATCAGTTGATGTGTGAATTGAGAGATACTGTTCGTTCTTTCCTAAACTATATGTAGAATCCCAAAGATTTTATCATAAGCTTTTTGAGAATAATATATAAATCATATAAAGCCATTTTTGGTAAAGAACATCTTAAAAGACCTAATCCAGTGCATGAAATTACTTAAGTGTATATAATAAAAGCTAAGAGACTTGTGTTTACCTATACATCTCCCTTCCCCATTCCCATCAAAACAGTTACTTAGCTGAGTAATTCAAGCTCTGGAGATCGGGTAGAAGATACGTGTGGTTTAAGAGGCTCAAATTAACCAGATAATTGATTCAATGAATCCAATTCACTTTCTTGTAGAATTTATTATACCTATTCTGCCAGTATCAAGAGCAATCTTTGTTTGCCACTACTGTTCACTGGCTAGCCAAATACTTTGCTGGTTTTCATTTCACTTCCCAGGCTAATTGTTATATGGATATGTTTATAAACACCTCACTACAAAAAGTTTCTCATAGCTGAGAGATTATCCTTTGAAATTGATCATTTCAGAAAATATTTCTTAGCAGGTTATATTATTAAATGCCTTCAAAATGCAGGTTTCCAACTCCTAATCAACCTCCCACCCGACATACACACATAAATCACATACTTGCATTTTCTGTAACATGGGGCTTTTCTTGCTGGTACTAAGGTAAATTGTCTTGATTTTTTGCCTCCTGTTGATATTTACATGCCCATCATCTCTGGAGTAGCCTATGGCATTCTCTCACTTGAAAAGAACAATTTTAATTCTTACAAGTCTTTTTGTGTCAGAACCTTGACTGTGTTCTGTGTTATTTTGTTTTGTAACAAGGCAGGTTCATTTCAACCATTTAAGAGAGAAACCCTAAACTGCATTTTAAAATATATAGCATTAAAACAGACAAACAGTAAAAACTGTTTTATTAGGACATTTAGAGACAAAGCAACTAGTGATTTGCCTGCACTTTTCATCACTTAAAGGTTGCTTTGCTGTTGTGTAGTGCAGCGTCAGGAATATGCACAAAGTTGGGAATTACCATGTGTCAGAGCAAGATGATATGCCCAGGTCACCTGAATTATCCACCCTTAGAGGTGACATCAGTCCTGTAAAAATGTGAATGATCTTTGCTTTAGCACCTCACTGATATGAAACCTAGAGAAGTGGATTCAAGCCTGTGCTTCAGGGGACATACATACTTATTTACCATGTAAAAGAAAGTGCATTAGACCATGTTTTGATTGCAGAAAAATGAATGAGTTCCAGGATAAAAGTGACAAGATCTATATAGATCTTCATGGTTAGATAGGGAAACAGAGTGATTCTAATAAACAATGGGTATTATTCTATACTATCTAGTTATTCATAAGATTCCCCAACAGGGAAGAATAAGCAACTGCAGAGCATTTCCCAAACCCCCCTCCTTCAGTCACAGAAATGTCAATAAAACTCTTCCACCTCCCACTCTTCAGTGCCAGATTCGTAAGCACTTAGCCAAGCATGCTGGGAGACACAGACTAACTGAAGGAGGAAAGTATCTGGATGTCTTGAATTTGCTTGCATTCTGCTCTGTTCCTCTACCATCTTGTTACTAGACGTGGGCATTAGACGTGACAATCAACTGCATCTGAGCTGAACAGAAGAAACATTAAAGGCATAGTCTTCAGGAGAAATGCCTCAAAGACAGCCTCAGTCACCTAATCAGACTTTAATTTTAATCACAAATGACACAGAATCATCCAGCCCTGTCATTCCTAATGATAGCAAGAATAAAGGATGGACCGGAGACAACTCTCCAGGAATAGAAGCATTGTGTGCCATCTACATAACGTATGCTGTGATCATTTCAGTGGGCATCCTTGGAAATGCTATTCTCATCAAAGTGTTTTTCAAGACCAAATCCATGCAAACAGTTCCAAACATTTTCATCACTAGCCTGGCTTTTGGAGATCTTTTACTTCTACTAACTTGTGTGCCGGTGGATGCAACCCACTACCTTGCAGAAGGATGGCTGTTCGGAAGAATTGGATGTAAGGTACTCTCTTTCATCCGGCTCACTTCTGTTGGTGTATCAGTGTTCACATTAACAATTCTCAGCGCTGACAGGTGGGTTTCTTTTCTCAATTACATTTGCCAGGATGTAATCTGAGGAAAAAGGAAAGAGAACAAGATATGAAAAGAAATAAAAGCTTGTATTTAGCATTCACTGGCTCCTATTCTGTTTTTCTTACACTCTGTAACCAAGGTGTAAGACTGAAATATCAGGGAGCATTTTAAATAAAAGTTGGTATGAGAATGTTAAAATTCCTGTGTTAGCATCAGAAGAGAGATTGAAATTGTATGTTCTAGGGATAATATATTTTCTTTGAAATGTAATTGTTTGCCTGAAAGAATATTTGAATGATGTTTTTTTTCCCCCAGTTTATTACGGCAAATTGTTCCAGGTGTAAAAGAAAAACAATTCATGCTTTATACATCAGTGCATCCTAGTGGTGCAATATTGTCAACATTAAAACACCAGCCTAAGTGTGAAATTGACCACATATGCATTACTGACTACCAGGAGAGCAGTAAAAAAAATGCATACATCTAATATATTTGAAATTCATCAAATTAATAGAAAAACGGCAAGCTTTTTGGCTTCCTGGTAACTCAGTGTAATGTCATCACTTAATTGTATTTGTTTTCTCTATAGGCATTGAATGGCATTCTTGTTTTCAGAGAAATAAAATAATCTTATTTAACTTTTAGTGTTCTATGGATAGAGCATGTGAGAACCTCTGGCAGTCAGAGTGTTTGGGCTCGGGTAGGATATTTTCAGCATAAGTACTGTTTTTCTGTGTTCCTATTGTAGAATGGTAACTGAAAACATGAACAAAATTGAGCCTCTAAATGTTAAAAGTGATGCTTAGGAAAGTCTGCAAGAAGCCTGTAATAAACACCTGGCAGTACCAGAAGGATAGCTTCTTCAGATTCTGGAATCTGAGATGAGGAAAAGCTTTCTTGGTGTCTTTCTTGGATCTTTGCTTTGACTGGTTTTATATTATATTTGAGGGCAGATTTACTTAAAGGCTGTAGATTTTAAGGTGGATGTGCCAGTATAAAGACATCCATCTTTGCATGGGCACAGGGCTTCTGATTTCACCCTCTTCTTGACCCCAATCTACCTACCTATGGCTTGGGCAACAAGTTACCACTTTTGAACAAGGAAGAAATTAACCCTCTCCTCTCTACTGAATAAACTCATGGGATTCCTGTATAGGAAGAAATGAAAATTAGGTTTAACGTCAGTCACTTATACAAAAAAGACAACTTTCAAAATATGTAAGGTAATACACAGACAATGAATTACTCTCAATCACCCATAAAATCATGCTGGAAAAAACTTATTTGTCTTAAACAGAGGATCTACACATAAAATTATAAACTTGCAAACCTGGTATATGTCACACTGGTGAATAAGGGAAGAGGTGATGAGCAGAAATAAAAAAACTGGGGTGTATTATGTGTATTTAAAACCATAACTAATTCCAAGTGGTTAATGTTGACTTGGTTATATACATTTGGATAGTAGGTAGAACTGAATGACCACTTTTAACCCTAAGATTTTGTAATTTTGATTTTTATTTGATCTTTGCCTCTGCTTATGTATTTCTAGATACAAGGCAGTTGTGAAGCCACTAGAGCGACAGCCCTCCAATGCCATCCTGAAGACCTGTGCCAAAGCTGGGTGCATCTGGATCGTGTCAATGATAATTGCTCTACCAGAGGCTATATTTTCAAATGTATATACTTTTCGAGACCCCAACAAAAATAAGACATTTGAATCATGTGCTTCTTATCCTGTTTCAGAGAGGCTCCTGCACGAGATACACTCTCTGCTGTGCTTCTTAGTGTTCTATATTATTCCACTCTCTATTATCTCTGTCTATTATTCTTTGATTGCTAAGGCACTTTACAGAAGCACCTTGAACATGCCTACTGAGGAACAAAGCCATGCTCGCAGGCAGGTATGTACATATCAGGATTCATGAATGAATTTAGAAGTGAAAGGTCCTACTTTAGCACCTGTGAACAATAAATACAATAGGAGTATGGTATTTTTGTTATGATCATGGGCTGTGGAGGCTGTCAGGCCCAGAATTTAACTCTAGCTCTACCACATATTAGCTGAGCAATCTTGAGCATGTTACTTAACCTCCCTGTACCTCAGTTTTCTCATCTGTAAAATGAAGATGGGGACTGGATGATATATATGAAATACTTAGCATAGTAAGCATTCAGTAAACAATAGAACTATTATTATTAGAAAAGGGACAACTGAAGTTTGGGAGCAGTCAAAATTATTCACTCCTGTAATAGTGAGGATCATTGAACAACATGAGACTATAAAGTGAAGCACCTTTTATTTTATAACGTGTAACAGAATGATAGAAAAACGCAGGATGATAGAACTGGCAAGAAGCCATAACATTATTCAATGCAAACCACTTACACAGAGATGAGTAAACTGTGGTCTCCAGGGATGAAGTGCCAGTGGCAAAAGAACACAGTGACTCACAGAAGCTTATTTAAGACTGTTGCAAGAAATTTAAAAAAAAAAATTGCAAGAGCCAGGTGGGCTGTTCTGTAAATATGAACAGAATAGAAAGAATGTTGCCAAAACACTGTTCCATTTCATTTTTTTAAATACAACAGGATTTCTATCTTTCTTGAGTGGAGAGGGATGATTCCATTTACCTCTTGATTAGTTTACAGCGAGCTCAGTGCCTTTTTTGCAGCTGGTCCATTCGGTTGGTTCAACAGCAGTGCTCATAAAGCTAAAGTTGCATATTTAATGCCCATGTGAGCAGTTATCTTTGCTCTATCTGTGACCAGAGGCAACATCTTCATTTCATCTGATTAATTTCTCTTATTAATAGGTATAGGATTATTTTCACATATGAAGGAGGCACAATTAGTTTTTATTCCTTTGACTACATAGTTAGAATTCCTATAGGTTAAAAACAATTTTTGGTACCAACGTGGCAACTTTCATAAACCCCAGAATAATATTCTAACCTAGTCAGCCTCTGCTGATATGATGAAACCAGTCTTGTATAATACCTCTATTTTTAACTAAAGTAAAATTTCCAGAATTCCACAACACTCCTTGAGAGATAATTGGAGACATCTTAGAGTACATCAAAACCAGGGGTGGGAGTCTCTGAAGTAGAGCTAATGAGACCAAGAACATGGATTACCATGCTAATTAACTTGCTGTATTCTATAGCCACAGGCTGCCTTCCCTCATGTGTCAGGTAGTTATCTCACAAATGCCTGTTCAAAAGGATACCAGCTTGTTGACTGTACATTTCTATGTAAATCTAGAGAATGGTTTTTAAAAGACTCTGCCAGCTAAATGATTTGCTTCTTTTGCCATTTTTATTTCCCCTTATAGATTGAATCCCGGAAGAGAACTGCCAAAATGGTGTTGGTGCTGGTGGCTCTGTTTGCTCTCTGCTGGTTACCGAATCACCTCTTGTATCTCTACCGTTCATTCACTTATCAAACTTACATGGACCCCTCTGCCATTCATTTTATTGTCACCATTTTCTCTCGGGTTCTGGCTTTCAGCAATTCTTGTGTAAATCCCTTTGCTCTTTACTGGCTGAGTAAAACCTTCCAGAAGCATTTTAAAGCTCAGTTATTCTGTTGCAAGGTAGAGCTGCCTGACCCTCCTCCTGCCAATACTCCTCTTGACAACCTGGCTGTAACGGGGAGGGTCCCAGGTGTTGGGAGCATGCAGATGTCTGAAACTAGTATGTCTTTGTTCACTGGGTGGAATGTGAAGAAGGAAGATGACAGAGTCTAGCTTTTAAATTAAAAATGGTATTTTTCCTCCCAGCATATGTATACAATTCTGAGCTGTGCATAGGTGTATGGTGTCAGGATTTTTGTTGCTTATGAATTGTGTTGAAATCTTAGGAGTGAAGGTCCTTTAAAAGACAAACCATGATTTTCTTTAAAGTACAAATGTTAATGTTATTGGGCTTTCTAAATAAAGTGAAGCCCCACTAGGTGTAGAAAGACACATTTATATATGTCAGTGGGTCTTAAGGGAGGTTGCACAGAAGGTAAAATGAACAAGATAATTTTAAAAATCTAATTTGTTTCCATCACATCTATAATGCTTCTAATTACTCATATATTCCTGTGATTTGCGTAAGATTGTGTTTGTGTTTATTATGTGGTATAAATCTACACATTATATCTTGCATATGAGAAGGGGATCAAAAACATCTCTTCTGCACTTTCCTTAAAAAACGAAGTCCTAAAAAATAAACCTTCACAGGGTTTTTGACTGCCCTTTTCTGTTAATCTCTATTTCATTAAAAGTAAACTATGCAATTGTAATAAAAATGTTTTGGGGTCAGTGAGTATAAAGCAATGAGTGAGAATCTGAAGCAAGGAGCTTGCTTTACTGGGTCAATACTTACTGACTTAATGCAGTTCTATTTACAATGACCATTGATTGGTAATTGGAAAACGTTCCCTCTCACAAATAATATGGAAAACTTGCCTTATTTACAGGCAAAATAAGTGGCCACGTTTATGGTGTCTGTTGAGGTCCTCCTCCCCAAAAAGGATGGATCCCTGTTGAAAAATCTGCAAGCCTGCTGGTGTCTGAAATTCTTCCTTTAAGGAAATTCATTTCTTTTGGTAAGCAGTGCCCTCTTTCTTAAAAATGCAGAAGTACCACACGAAATCCCTAACACCTGGGTGTGTAGTTTTTATCAGATCATCTTCCTGCTTGTTTTCATTAAAATGTGCTTAAGTTCAGTAACAGTATGACCTAATTAATCTCTGCCATTGGAAATCAGATGTAAGGTTCTGGTTTCCTACTTGCTACCACTATAAGCTTGTTAATAATTGTTATTTCAAACAACTCTTGTTAGTGAACATCAGATTTAGATTTGTGATTTCAGAAAATGTTTTCTTGGGGCAATCTGAAGCAAATGTTTGGCACTAGAGATAGCTAATTTGCAATTTCAAAAACTAGATTTTGGGGTGTGCTTTTGGTAGTTTTGAGCTTTCTTTAATAGCTTATGTAGTTGTAAACTTTTGCTAATGATGTGGCTTAAAAGGGGATATATAATGAACACTAAGCTTTACATTTCTGTAAAACTGTTTTACTTAAGTGTGGGCAGTGCCAATGTTGTATTAGTATTGTTTTAGGTTGGATATTGTAATAAGTGGGGCAAAATAAATAAATATTAAAGTTACAAATGATTTTGTGTAACTTTATATTCTAAAAATAATACTTCTGACAGAATATAACTGAGAACCCGTTTTAACCCTGAAATTTATTTTCAAATCACAAAGATTCTGAATATTTTACTATTTTCCCCACTCTGGGTAAAATTACATCTTTACTCTCCTAAGTATAACATTTTAGAGATAACTTGATAAAAGTACCAGATCACAAAAGCCAAGATAACCTTTAGCAGTTGATAAAACCAGGGCTCAAAGAACTTTCATTTTCTTCATTCTAAGTAACCCCAATGTGACTTAGGGATTTGATATAAAATAATTTCCTAGTTTTATAGGGCATCAGTCTCCCTTCCAGAGTTAAAGAATTGGGATTAAAACTATGGCTTTGACTTCCAGTCAAGATGGTGGCATAGGTAAACACAGCATGCATCTTCACATAATCACATAAAAATTAAAGCTAAAATATAGAACAACCATCACTCAGAAAAGTCAGAAACTGAGTTGAATGGAAGTCTGACAACTACAGAATTAAAGAAAACACATCCATCCAGACTGACAGGAGGCATGCAAATGCAGAACAGGCTGGTCTCACATCCATGTGTGGTGGATAAAAATTCAGGAGGGATATCTTGGGAGTGAGGAGTCCCAGCCCCACACCAGGACCCCAGCCCAAGCTTCCAGTGCCAGGAAGATAAGTCCTCACAACTTCTGGCTGCAAAACCCAGCAGGGATTGAGTTATTAGAAGAAACTTCTGAAGCCCCACGAAGTTCCTCTGAAAGAACCCACACACGAACTTATACAGACTCACTCCCTCTGAGCTCCAGCACTGGGTTAGCAGCTTGAAAAGTACCAGTGGCATAAAGGGAGGAACTGAGGTGTCTGGCATCAAGGTGAGCAGAGGCCATTGTCCCTTTTCTTCACCCTCCCTGCACACAGCCAGCAGGCTAGTGCCATACCTGAGACTCCATCAACCTGGCTAATGCTGTCTAACCTGCCTTGGAGATCCCCAGAGACTCCACCCCAACAACTTATAGGCCCACCCAAGTTGCTTTTCTGTATGAGTGGCTGGTCTTGGCTCATGCTTTACAACTTCCTAAATCCTTTCAAACACGCAACAGCAGGCCTCAGTGAGCCCCAGGCCTGGCACTAGCAGAGAGCATAGATTCAAAGCTTGGCTTTGCTTGGGAACCTCCAAGCCCAGCACAAGTAGCAACCATCTCAGATTGATTTATACCTCAGGCAGGTTGGCCCCAGAAAAACACAGACGGGGGCTGACCTTGGCCAGCACCACCTGGGAAACCTCAGGGCCGACACACCTGGTTGACAGCTACATACTACGTCAGAACACCACCACCCTGACCCTGCACAGCTGATTCTCCACAGAGGACAGATGTTGGTGATCAGGCTTACAGCCAGACCTTGCAGTTGACTGGCCAGGGTAAATCCCTCCCATTGATCTGCCAACAGCACCCAAGGCTCAACTACAAGAGGAGGGTGCACTGAGCTCTCATGAAGGGCACACCTCAAGTACCCAGCTTAAGTGATAGGGGAGGCTGTGCCACTGGACCCTACAGGACACCTACTGCATTAGGCCACACTACCAAGACACAGAGTCAAAGAAGCTCTACCTAATACATAGATACAAACACATGGAGGCTGACAAAACAAAGAGACAAAAAAACATGGCCCAAATGAAAGAACAGATAAAACCTCCAGAGAAAGAGCTAAAAGGGTGATAAGCAAACTACTATATGCAGAGGTCAAAACACACTGGTTATAAAGATGCTCAAGGAACTTAGTGAAGACCTCAACAGCATAAAAAATGATCCAGTCAGAAATAAAGGATATACTAATTGAAATAAGAAAAATTTACAGGGAAACAACAATAGAGTGGATGAAACTATGGATCAAATCAATGATTTGGAACATAAGGAAATAAAAAACAACCAAGCAGAACAACAAGGACAAATAATCCAAAAAAAATGAAGATAGTATAAGTAGCCTCTGGGACAACTTCAAGAGGTCCAATATTGGCATCATAGGGGTGTCAGAAGGAGAATAGGAAGAGTAAGAAATTGGAAATCTATTTGAAAAAATAGTGAAAAAAAACTTCCCTAATTTGATGAGGTAGACATGCAAGTCCAGGAAGCACAGAGAACCCCAAACAAGATGGATGCAAAGAGGCCCACACCAAGACACATCATAATTAAAATGCCAAAGGTTAAAGGTAAAGAGAGAATCTTAAAAGCAACAAGAGAAAAGCAGTTAGTTACCTACAGGGAGTTCCCATAAGACCATCAGCTGATTTCTCAAAAGAAACTTTACAGGCTAGAAGGGATTGGCAAGAAATATTCAAACTCATGAAAAGCAGGGACCTACAGCCGAGATTGCTCTGCTCAGCAAAACTGTCTATCATTTAAAATCAAAGGGCTGATAAAGAACTTCCCAGACAAGAAAAACCTATAGGAGTTCATCATCACCAAACCATTATTATATGTAATGTTAAAGGGACTTATTTAAGAAAAAAATCAAAACTATGAACAATAAAATGGCAAAAAATACATATCGATCAACAATTGAATCTGAAGAAACAGACTAAGAAAACAAGGAGAACAGAGACAGAATCATGAATATAGAGTGTTTTGATGGTTGCCAGATGGCAGGGAGTTGTGTGGGAGTGGGTGAAGCAGTGAGGGAATTAAGAAGTACAAATAGGTAGTTACATAATAGCCATGGGATGTAAAGTACAGTATAGGGAAAGGAGTAGCCAAAGAACTTATATGCATCACCCATGAACATGAACAATTGTGGCGTTGAGTTCCTGAAGGAATGGGGGTGCTGGGTAGAGGGGGACAAAGGAGAAAAACCAGGACAACTGTAATAGCATCATCAATAAAATATAATTTTTAAGAAAACTATCGCTTCGATTTTTTAGAGGGGGTAGTCTTTTTTAAAACAGATTATCCTTGTTAGGATTACCCTTCCAAGTGGGCTCCAATATCCACAATGTCTTTCATACTCTCTACTGTGGTGCCAGAAATGTTACTATGAAAGACTTCCTTTCTTTTGAGGTGCTTGAAATGGAAGGAGAGGTAGGATACTTGAAAAATAAATTTTGCATACTTCTCAATTTCTCTCAGGGTCTACCCTGACCCTAGAGTAAGAATAATGGACCATAATAATATGCTATAAAACAGCTAAACAAAGACACAAACTTAGGTATAACCAAAATGTCCAATGGGGAAGTATTTGTCATTGAAGTTGAAAGTGCCACAAAACACTGAACACTGGTGTATCTACTGAGAACAGCAAATTTGGGTTTAAGAATTTCTGCAGTTATAACCACTTGAGGTCAGAGATCCATCAGTTGTTTGTCAAAAGGAGGTACTTTTATTTTCACCAAGTCTTGAGATTACAGGAAGTGGGGAAAGGAAATTCCCACATAGAATTAGCTTGAATAGGCCATTACAAATTTCACTTGGTATAGTTCAGTAATTTTCCAGAAAAAGTTCCTACTCAAGGTAGGTGACTTCTCTGGCCAAGCAGTTTCTACTTTTGTAGGTTAATGTATTTTTATCCACCAAGAAGGTCGTGGCCTATCAGGCAAGGAATACAGCACAAACTACCACTTATAGAGGTCAGAGAGAAGAATGGAGAAGATATTCAGAAATAAGCCAGCCGTCTGGGTTCCAAGACTGTTTCCATTTCCTGGGCCCAGCAGCCCCTCATGCGGCTCATCTACATTCCAGTCCTGGAGTTTCAGGAGTTACTCCCTGTATTTATTATAATGAGTCCCCCCTTTTTGCTTGTTACCTTGAGTATTTCTGTGCCTTAGAAAAATAGTTATGGACCCAGAGACTGCGCACCCGTGGACCCGGAAAAGCCCAGGCACTCCCCGGGTCCTGTGAGGCCCAGGCCCTGG
>JAPYXV010000668.1:0-14919 GCA_028533065.1 Trachops cirrhosus | reverse complement strand
TGTGTCACTTTTTCTCTCATCAAATTAGGGAAGTTTTCCATCATTACTTTTTCAAATAGGTTTTCTATCCCTTGCTCTTCTTCTTCTCCTTCTGGTATCCCTATTATACGGATATTATTACATTTCATATTGTCTTGCATTTCTCTTAATACCTCTTCATTCTTTCTGAGCCTCTCTTCTTGTTCTTGCTCTTTCTGGGTGCTTTTTTCTACTTTGTCCTCCAGCTCGCTGATCCGATCTTCTGCTTCATTGATCCTGCTTTTCATTCCTTCTACTGTGTTCTTCAGTTCAGAAATTGTATTCTTCATTTCCTCTTGGCCCTTGGTGATAGTTTCTATTTCCTTTTTCATGTTGATATAGTTTGCAGTGAGTTCATTGTGGTTTCCCTGTAGTTTCTGGTAACTTATTGAGAGTTTGTTGAACTTCCTCATAATCATTGCTTTGAACTCAGAATCTGATTGTTGAGTTGCCTCTATTTTATTTAGCATTCTGTCTGAGGCTTCCTTCTTTCCCTTCATTTGGGGATTGTGTCTTTGTCTTCTCATTGTTCGTGAGACTCTTCTCGCTAGCCTCAGCTTCTTAAATTGATCTGTTCTTGCTCCCTGGGTTTGTGGTGTGTACTTCTGTGGTAGAGTACCTGTGAGATTCAGTGGTACAGTCTCCTTCTGGTATCCAGGTGTTCACAGCTTCCACCTACTCTTTTTTATAATCAGTTGGAGGGGTAAGGAAAAGTGGCTTAAGACAGCAAGAGAGTATTCTATGATATTTACAGTAGCAGCAAGTAGAGAAGAGACAGGAGATCCTTTGGCTGTGTATAGTGTTAACTGTGATCTTCCACCCCACTAGCCACTTTTTAGAAAGGATGGAAAGAAGATAAGACTCTTGTTGGGAAGGAAAGGATTGTGAGTTAGATCTGGAAAACAGTGAGGTTGTGGGAATTCAGATTCTGAGGTAGGGTGAGAGTAAAGAGTAGTAAATAGGTGTAGTGTGTGAGAGAATAAAGTTAACCACTATAGTAATAGAATTGAGGAAACTGAGAAGTGGGCTAAGGTCTGGGAGAGATGTTGCATAGTATTTACAATTGTATGAAATAGCTATTATTTACAGTAATATTAGAGGAACAATCAAATGACGGAATCTGAGAGATCTAGAAAACAAGAATAGGAAGTATAGAGCCTTGAGGAGTGTACTAATAGAACACAAATGAAGGACAGTTAAATAGCTATACACTATGAATGATGTATCAGGGGAAACCTATTAAATGATATATTATAACTAGCCAAGCAAAGAAGACTATAGAGAAAGAAGAGGAATACTAAAATACTATTGCAATAAAAAGTGTAAGAATAATGAAATAATAATAGATATGCTATTACTTGCAGGTTCAAAAAAAAGAAGGAAAAAAGCAGAAGATGGAAGGAAGAGATAAATTTGGAAAGAAAGGGAGAAAGATCAACACTAGAAAGAAATAGAAGCATAAGGAATTGAACGATATAAAAATAATAAGAGTTAAAAAATAAAAGTTACTTAATAAAAAAATCAAGCAAAAAGGAAAGAAACAAAAAACAAACCTTTTGTTGGTTTCAAACTGGCCAAACCAGTTTTCCTGGTTTTGCTGGCTGCAGCAGACTTAGGGGCGAATGCTGTGACTTTTTTCCCTTCTCCTGTTCAGAGCTCCATCAGCCTCTGGCACACTGTCCCCAGGTCCAGCTGTGCAGGCCCAATGCCCCTGGAAGGGCCCTGGGCACTGGATCTGCGTGCTCCCGAGCACTCCCTCTGAAGCCCACTGCGGAGTGCCCATGCATGCCCTTCCAGTTTCATGGGTGTGAACTCTGTGGATCCCGAGGGGCATGCAGTTCCCCACACAGATTGCAGGGCCTGGGCACTGGAGATCTCGCTGAACGCACGCGCCTTTTCCGTGCTCATGTCTGTAGGCACCAGGCCTTCCACCAAAAATCACTCTCTCCGTGTTGGGGCGTTGGCGCAAGACCCGGCCATCCTGGACCCATTGGCTGGGCCTAGATCTCAACAGAGCCTGCTCCACAGTCCCCTGGATCAGCGCTGCTCAGTCCTTGTTTGGCCAGGGAGGGAGTGGTTGACCCAGCGCCTCCACTCCGAGAGCCCTGCGGCAGACCCCGAGCTCCCGGGGCTGGGTCTGCAACCTCCCTGGTCCCCTAGCCGATTCCCTGGCCGTTATTATCCTGAAGTAGTCTCCTTACCATCTGGTCTTTCAATGTCCGCTACAATTTTTGATCTCCTATTTTCATATATGTTGTGATAATGTTGGCTTTTTGCTCTGGTCCTCCGTAAAACCGCTAGTTTTTTTCTCCTGTGTGAAGAGGGAGGTGGAGTGTGCTCACTCCTACCATGCCGGCATCTTCCCCCCTAGTCCAGATTCCCAGAACTCTTAATTCTGGCTTGCCAACCCAGTGAGACTGCTGTATTCTGCTTGAGCTTGTCCAGATGCTCTAAGAAAACTGGGAAAACCTTTAGGGGGGAAAGCTGAATAAATGTGGATCTCACCTAGATTCCTTGACTTTTTCTAAGAGCTGTATCTCCTTCAGTTTCTACCTGCTTTTGTTGGTGTCCAGTGCCTTCCAAGAGTGTGTTTATATTTTTTCTAGAATTATAACTGCTATCAGAAGAAGGATTAGTTTGGTATGAGCAACTCTTCCACTAGTGCAGCTGGATATGTCACATTGTTTTAGATGAATGCTATTATTTAGGGATCAATTCTTGAGGAATAATCAC
Source organism: Trachops cirrhosus (assembly GCA_028533065.1). Lineage (NCBI taxonomy): Eukaryota > Metazoa > Chordata > Mammalia > Chiroptera > Phyllostomidae > Trachops > Trachops cirrhosus. Next base: position 12,168 of record JAPYXV010000668.1, on the reverse strand, counting down.
ATTATAGTAGAAAGCAAGCCCTAAAACAAATAAAGCATTTTTTGTGACCCTCTCGTACTAACATGCAGATGGAGAGGCACTATGGGAGCAGTCAAGAGTGCACACATACACAGCAATCTGCTCGGTGCCCAGGCTGTATAACTCATTCCCTAAAAATCTCCTACCTCCTGCTTCGATCTCCCTCCTATTGAAATTTAACTTTTTTCCTCTAAATCAATATCTTTCCACATTTACTTCATATTTATTTTGTTATCTAATGCTTCACTCCCTCACAACCTCTGGATATTGTTCACCCTCTGCCCTTGGTGCCATCACCCTTCCTACCCTGCTATAGTGTATTTTAGTTTGTTACTTAGCATTTTTTATCCCTTCCAATATTTTTATCTCTTGGAAGTTTTGTCTCTTCCAATTCACTAAACTGTGCACTGCAGTCCATTTTCTTTCCATTTCTGTACTACAAGATGGAAAAGAAAAAAAACCAACATAGCTCCTTAAAGCCAAAACTGTTCTCCTGCTAATTGATTTTGAAGGAGTTAAATATTTCTAGGCATAATCCCCAGCATCTTTCCACACTTTCTTACAAACATGGGAGTGAAGGAGCAGTACGAGAACCTGGCTGTGTTCCTCTGTAGCTCTGCCATTGAGCAGCATAGTGCTTTCGGTTACTCACTTAAGCCTCCATTTTCCTGTCTGTAAAACGAGGAAAACATTTGAGGACTTAAAACCTACCTCCATCTCAGGATTTTACCAGCCTATTGAAGCTACAGAGAAGCAACTCCCGGGTTAGCAGGTGTCATGGCATTAGAGGGAGGACAGACTGACTGCCAACTGGGTACTTAAAAGCACTCTCTGTAAAAATTTAGGCTCTATGGGACTTAGAATGTAATAGGCCAGACCTGGGATGTACGATGGACTGCAAGGAGGCAGCCTCAGTAGAGAGATTTGTTGGTATTTCTCTCCCCAGTACTGCTCTGACCCTTACTTAAGTCTTCACCCTCTCTGTTGCTTTTTCTTGTCCCAATTTGCCACATTTTCCTCCTTTCCCCAAGACTTAATCTAATTTTCACCTTTATTTGGTCCTGATTGTAAAAAGTCCAGATTATTGTTTCTATTTACCCAACAAAGTTTTCAGTCCCTTAATATACAAGGCAAATAATTTTATTGCTCAATAATCTTTTTTAAAAAATAAGAGAAGTAAAATTAGATGAAAGATGATTTTTATTTTCTTGTGACCTGTGCTTCCCTCTCTCAATTTGCTCCCCACCCCTGTACATAAATAACCCTTGATCAAGAAAGGATTCCTAGAGTCTTAGCTAAACAAAAAAACAGAATCAGCTAGTCATTTCCAAAGGTCACTCTTTACCCTGTGACCTCTTCTTGGATTGAAATTAAATAAACCTGGATAGCCTATGTATGTTTTAAAATAAGTTTAGAACTATGTCTTTTATTTTTTACTTAAAGCCTTATGAGTTATAACCATTTACACTGAATTTCACCCAAGACAATAATTTGGAAAGCTGCTTTGATGAGAGTAGAAACTTATAAACAATAAATTCAGTATACTTCTGTTACAAAATTGGTGCCAGGGGAAAGGATAATACCCACATTTTAAGGTTAACTCTTACAGTGAACAAAGATCTCTTTGAGCATCAGTGGTAGGGTTTGATCTGTAATATAGTTAACCAAATGGCTAGAGGTAAAGAATTTTACCATAGAGGCATCATATATAAAAATGTAGATTAATCTTTAGTCATAACAATCTGTTCTGAACAGAAAAAGACAGTGAAAAATTAATTAAAGTAATTGAACAATTGTTTCATAGAGACAGTTATAATATATGATTCAGACCTAAGCTCCTCTTCTCTTCTTTGGGCTATTTTTTCTCTTCAATACAAGAAACTTTTCTTGAGTCTTTGATTCGACATTGACTTTGTCTTTTTTCCTTTAAAGACATTACCTTGGAGAATATTTTTTATAATTTTGTACATTGCCTGAGCTTCAGAATTTTCTAATTTCCCTTCAAACTTTTTGTTATAATTTTTGTCTATTTGTTATGTAAAAATATCTTTATTGTGCAAAAATTCAAAGAACTTTTTAACAGTTTTGATATTAATTTGTTTTTATTGGTGTGTTTTTGTAAAGTGCAAAGGGCATGGGTATTATATCTAAGAAGGAAGGTTCTCTTTGCTTTGTTAATAGTAATTTTGTTCCATTCTCATTTCTATCTGCTTTCTTTCTTCTTGTTTAAAATACAATGTGTTACAACCATAGTGACACAAATGATTCCTATGAAAACCATTGCTGTTAAAGTTCCTTTCAATATAAGACGATCTCTGGCAAGTACTGGAGCAGAACTGTGGGGAGCAAACAGTGACGCCTGGGCAACGTTAGATACTGCGGATTCCAAGGAGTTCTTATCTCTGGTTCGTATCGCCACATAAACTCTGTGGCTTCCTTGTGTCTCTCCATCAAGTAGATGTTCAGGTCCGCTTATGAAAAGCTTTGGTAAAAATGTAAATATCTCCTTGGTGCCAGCTTGTTGAGGACTTAGCTTTGATGTATTCACTAAAATGGCATTGTTAAAATCATCTTGAATATTTTGTAGACTTTCACTCATTCTTATCTCATAGCTGTTGGCTGAAATTAGAAATATGAATGGGAAACTTAAGTCACTTTGAGTAGGTTTTCTAATTTATTACTAATGACTAATAAGAATATAACAAAAAGTCGAAATACCTAGGAATGAACAGAAGAACATATACATGAACATGTACATGAACAAAACTTTAATGTACTGTCTAAGAACTCATATTAAAATCTAAACAAGAGGGAAAGCATTATGTTTTCTGAATAGTAAGATTAGCATAATAAAGATATTTTCCTCTTTTATCAATTTTATGTGATTCTCTTAAAAGTGGCTGTATTTTCTACAAGCTTGTGGTAAACTTTAAATGGAAAATAAGTGATCGAGGTTGGCCATATAAAGTCTAAAAAATAGCAGTGCAGAAGGCCAACCCTATCAGATATAAAAACACTGTAGCCCTTTGATGACTAAAAAACTGCAGTGCTGGTGCATGAATAGACATACAAATCATAGGTCAAAATACATTCAGGAATGTAGTATGTAATAGAAATAAAATTCATTAATAGTGAGAAATAAAAATTTCTTGGTAATGGTGCTGTGACAATTGGGTAAAAAGCTGGAAAAAAATATGATCCATACTACAAACCTGTTTTTTTTTCAGGATAAAATCCAAAGTGATAAAAAAGTTAAATGTAGAAAATAAAAATATTGAGTATTTAGTAGGACACAATGGATGAATTCCAGTATAATATTGAAGTGGGAAAGGCTCTTCTAATTAAGACTCAAAATTTAGAAGTCATAAACAAAAAATTGATAAATTCAAACATATAAAAGAAAAAAATTCTGCATAGGAAAAAATCCTCCTAAGCAAAATATACACATAAAGTGGCAAAAATATTTGCGACTTAAATCAAATGCAAAGCTTGATTCTGGTAATAGCTGAGTGGCTTCTATGGAACTAATTCTCCAGCAAGTAACAGGTATAAACTCCGAAGGTAGAAGAAAAGAAACCAACTATCGAAGCACTGGACTCAGATTAAAAAACAGACAGAAACCAGAGGAGAGAGAACCTTTAAAAGCAGAGAACCAGACTGGAAATGATTTATATTCATAGAGCTTTTCCTCTGAGGGCACTTTCCACTTTGGTACCTGTAGCTGACTCTGACACAAAAATCTACTATCTTATTGGTCTGAGCAGTCAGAGGGCCGAGGGTGGGATTTCCAGACTAGTGGAAAAGGGAAAGAGTCAGAGAAGGACAAGCCCAAAATATGTGTATTAACAAGCTTTTGAATCATTTGAAGACCTCTAAGTCATGCATATGTGTGAAACATCAAGGGCTCAGGGGAAAAGAAATAGCTAGAAGGCTGAAAACTGAGCAGAATTTCATGCTAATACCCACCACAGGGGAGTTACAGTGTTTGGAGTATGAGTCTTGCCAAGTTAGAGGAACTTGATAAATACCTTGATGTTCACTAGAACATTAGAAAATCCACAGTTTAGGAATAAAGATTGTGTTCCACAATTAAGAGATATGCTCTAGGATAAAAACAGAAGCTGAAATAGACAAACCCTAGTCAAAAGTAAAATCAAACCTCCTCAAAGTGGAGGTGATCTAAGGTATCTACTAGAAACATTGCAAAACTCTTCAGAAATATGGAACAGATTCCAGGATCTACAATTTGATGCCACATGTCCAATATATAACAAAAAATTACTGGCTATGCAAAGCAGCAGAAAGTGTGATAGATCATCAAGAAAAACAGCAAGTAGAACGGTCACAAATGACTAAGATTTGAAATTAATAGACAAGGACTTTAAAACAACTATCATGGCAATGTTAAAGGTCTACGAAAAACTGGATATAGTGAATAAAGAGATGGGAAATTTGAGAAGAGATGTGGAAACTTTTTAAAGAAGGCAAATGGAAATCCTACAATTGAAAAAAACTACAGTGAAAAAATTCATTTGAGAGAATTAAGATTGGCTTAGACATAACAGAAGAAAGAATCAGGAAACTTGAAAACAGGTTCATAACAATCATCCAAAAGAGGCACTCAGAAAAAAAAAAGAATTAAAAATAATCTCAATAATCTTTGAAATTTACTGAAATATCAATTTAGTGTATGTAATATAATACAATACACATAATATATTACTCAGGAAGAAAGGAAGAGATTTTTAAAGATATTTTGAACAATGGTTGTGTAAGAAAATGGTGATGTCAGAGGAAGCATTCTGAAAGTAGGGCTGTTCGGCAGGTAGGGACGATAGGGCAGGCAGGGTGTCCAAGGGTAGTACTTTCTGTGGTCTGGCCCCACCTCAAAAGCTCTGCCCAGGCTCCTGGCATTCGAACCTGGCTTCTCTTTTCCCACCCACACTGGTCTCTACATTTTTAACATATCCATTGCTCTCAAAGTCTGAACCACAAAAATGGTACTGGGTTAAATGTAAAATGGCCTTTTGACCATTTTGTGTCTTTTTCTCAATACAGGATTATACATTCTTGGAGTACAATGACCATCTTAAATTACATATGTAATATTTAGTGTGCTGGGCACATAATAGTTGGCTAGTAAGTAATATATTTTTGCTTTAATTTTTGGATTAAACACAAAGGAAATTAGCTTTATAGCAGCAATACAGATTATGCTTGATACTTGGTTTTAAGTTATTTTACCTCAGACTTTTAGTCAAACAATAACCCATTTCTATAATGCCTAGTCCATATACATGTGACCTTTAAACAATGTGGGGGGTAGGGACTCTGACCACCACATAGTCCAAAATCCATGTTTTTGTCGACTCCCCCTAAACTTAGCTATAGTCAGCTCTACGCATCCACAGTTTCAACCAACCTCGGATCAAAAAACAGTATTTGCAATCAGCGGTTGGGAATCTGAGGTTGGAAAATCTCAGTTGGGAATGTGGAAAGTATGGTTTTCTGTCCATAGCTGGTTGCAGCTATGGATGTGAAATCTGCAGATACGAAGGGCTGACTGTATTTACTGAAAAAAAAAATCTGTATGCTACCCACACAGCACACACCTGTGTTGTTCAAGAGTCAGTTGTACATTCCTAAACATAACGGTGATCTGGTAATATTTTGTTCATTCTATGTAATTGGTCATCTTTTCTAGGATATTGTGTATGGTAAAGACCCAGTACCTAGGTGTACACTGGTATGTTTGTACATATGTGAAATGTTCATTCATTTTTAACATGGTTTAAAAAATATAGTTACAGTTTTCAATAATTGTAAAGACATACTCCCATTGCTTCTAATTCTGCCCATCGAGGTGTGGATAACACCTTCCTAGACAACAATTTGTGGAAGAAAAAAAAGAGGCGATAAAAGCACGTGTTTGTGATTTAAACAGATACCTTCTGACTAGTTGGTCCGCTCACGGCTAATTGCTCCATTTTACCATTGCTGAGTCATTAAATCGGTTAAGGCTGAGTGATAACAACTTACGGTAATACACATGCAGCCATTCCCCCCACATTGCAGTCTGAGGTTTCAATACTATAACAAGCTTGAATCATCTCATTTGTTAGTGAGGTCTCCCTGTTAGAGTGAAGGTCTCTCTATTCTCTATCTCTATCCTCTATGATATCAACTATATACTACAGTCCTATTTGGTTGTATTTATTCTTTTTAACATTTTTTAATTTAAATCTTTTATTGTTGTTCAATTACAGCTGTCCCCATTTTCCCCCCATTAAACTCCCCTGCCCTATCTACCCCCTCACCACCCTGCTCCCACATTCAATCCTCCCCCCTGTTGCCTTTGTCCATGGATCAGTTGTATTTATTCTTTTCAATCTACTAATAACCACTAATTCCATACCTGTATTTTCTTGCAACTCTCTCAACACAGTGGTGTAGATGAAACTGTTGAGGTTTTTGAAAAGAGTGTTTCCCAGTAGTAACAGGAGTCTGAGCTTCTGTTTATCTCTTTGAACACACTACCATGCTTCTGAAGCGGTGAGGAAAGGGGGAAATACTAGTTAGCGGACATTAGTCTTACCTTTAAGGAGAGATGAGAGTGAGTGTTTGGGGCCCTTACTCCAACTGAGAAGCTGGAGAAGTCTCTAGCAATGCAAACCAGGAACCCAGGAAACTTACTGGGCATACTTTCTCTTCCTTTTCTGATTTCATATGTGTCATTTCATTTCTTCTGTACAGTGGCTTATGAAATAGACAGTTTTAGTCCTGTTTTCCGTATAAGAAAACTGAGGCCAATAGAATATAGGCAAACTGCCAAAGATCAAACAGCCAAACTTAAAGCCAGAGTGGGACTAAATGATTTTTTCCCCTCACATGTATTTAAGTTACAGCTATTTCCACAATACAAGGGGCATGTCCATCCCACAGTTTTAATCATCTCACACCTCCGCCTTTATATTTGGAGAATCTTTAATTCAGAGCCTTCTTCTGAAGGAAGTAAAAAATTGTTCCTTCTTCTCTGGCAAGAAGAGAGACATTTTACTAAAAGAATACGAGGACAAACCTACAATGTTGACTGTTTTTCAGCAGCAAAAAATTATTTGTAATTGAGACCCTTTTGGTAACGTAGTGAACAGAGAGTTGTAAGTCAAAGAAAGATGGTCCAAGTTAGAAGCAAGACTGGCAAAGAGCCAAAGTTGTCACTATTATTGACAGATATTGAGAAGAGCAATACTCACTAGAGAAGGTTGATTTTTATAGGATTCTCAATCAGAGGCATCAGGAAATAAACCCAATTCTCAGAACTACTTTGGCTGACTTGGGAGTATTTATAAATCAACTTCCACATCTTTTACCTCCAGCAGGATGTTAAACAAAAAATTTTAACTTTCATGGCTGAACATCTTTTGAAAAGAAAGGGTTTATTAGGCTCTTGCTAGTAAAAAAAAAAAGAAAGAAAGAAAGAAGAAAACAGGTTTTGGGGCATGGAGTCTAAACCAGCAGCAGCATGCTAGGTAGGTAGGAAAACATGCCTGTCACCTGGACTTTTGCAAGCGTTTTCATTCATCACCTAGGGGGAAGAAAGATGTTAGTCATTCTGAAGAGATTTACATTAGCTATTCACAAAGGGGATGGGAGAAGGTGATGCGGGGCTAGTTTTAAAACGGGCAGCAGAGTGTGCAAGGAAGAGGTGTCTGCTCCTGTGAATTAGCTGTGGGCAGCAGAGTGGAAAGTTCATGTGTAAATAAGAAACAGAGGCTCCTGGGGTTCTGTGGTGCCTGACCATTCTCTCTTTCAGACAATCACAGGAATGGCCACTTGGGAATTAATTCCATACTCCAACAGATGGCTAGGAATGTGAGCAGTTTTTGTCAGAGCTGGTCTACAGCTACTAGTGGGCTGCTCTGTCTCTATCTCTCACTCTCCAGCCACTGTAACTTTAATTTAGAATGTCTCAGAATTTTTTTCTTGTCAAGGGTGTGCTAAAATACTGGTTTTTTTTATTTGTACCCATAGTCAGGATACCGTTTAGAATGTTTTTCCTGGAAGAGTGGGAGATAGTGAGGAGATGCTGGGTGCTTGTAATGTCACCTAGTGCTGGTCACAAATGTGAAAATAATGGGGGGTTATATTAGAATGTTTGGTTTAAAAAACCAAAAATCTTGAATTAAGCCTTATACAACAAGAAAAATTTCTTATTTTATGTAACAAAAAGCCCTGTGACAGGATGGCTCCCAAGTCAGTGACATCATCAAGAACCCAGCTTCTCTCCACTCTTCTGCTTTACCATTCTTACAGCAAGTTCACTGGCCTGTCCTCAGGTTATCAACTTGTGGTTATAAAATGGTAGCCATGACTCTAAGTATCACCTGGAAACACAAAAATGTTAGAAATATCCCTGTGTCTATATTTTATTTATTTCTTTTTTACTCCTCACCTGAGGATATGTTTATTGATTTTAGAGAGAGACGAAAGGGCAGAGAAAGAGAGAGAATGATAGAGAAACATTGATGAGTATGTGCTGTGACTGGGAATTGAACTTGCAACCTTTGGGTAAATGGGATGATACTCCAAACAACTGAGCCATGTGGCCAGGGCTCCCTGTATCTATTTTTAAGAAAAAGTACTCTTTCTTCATCAAACTCTGTTTATTTCTTACTGGTCAGAATAGTATCAGGCTTAATCTATTACCAGCAAGAGAAACAGGGTCATTCAGATTAGCCTAACTTCATCAAGACCCAACCTGTGTAAGCTGCTTATGGTCTCAGCCCACCTGGAAGCATAGCAGCCTGGCCAAGGAGGGGCACTGCATGGAACCGGGGTTCAGTTAGGAAGAAGGGTGAGCGCTAAGCCCACATGGCAAGGCAGCCTAACAGTGCGCACTGTAGGAATCTAGCCACATGGCTGAGAAAATGCAGCAGGTTTGAAAACCCTGGCAGAGTGAAGGTGATGGACAAATAAATAGAAACTCGGTGCAGAATGTTTTCTCAGGGATCTGCTGTCTAGTCTCTGTTCTCCACACCAGTGAGGGGAGCTCTGCTCTAGGAAACTGGGTGAGAAACAAAGACAAGCCTAATATATGTTCTTTCAGTACATGCTTATAAAATAAAGTTATATTTTTTATCTAAGTATCTCAAAGTACAGATCTACAATGTAGTTAAAAATATGGAGGGGTCAGAATTCTCAGTGTCAAGTGCTCATATCATCTCTAGCTGGGCTGCATGCTTCCTTGGGTGTCCCAGGAATGGTCCTCTCGATGCTACGACTCATGAGACAGCTGTGTGTCAGTTCTCAACTGGGGACCAGTGGTCTCCATACCAATAAGGAAACTGAGCACGCTCACATTGGTATAAACTGTCTACAGGTGAAAGGGCATGTTTGCCCCTCTGGACCACACCTGGTCCTGTGGCTGCTGACTATTTCTTCAGAAAGTCTAGACCTATTATTCTGGCCCAAGCACACCCCTCGCCACTGTGTGACTCAGCCATCAAACGGCCAGTGATGGCCACCTGCAGCCCAGCCTGCCTGCTCATTGAGAGTCACTCCCAGCCCCCTTTTACCCATTCACATTCCTTTTATCATCTGAGGCAGGACTTTTAACTCTTGTGTTGAAATTGCAAGAGAGGGTTTTTGTAATGTTTAGCTACAGACCAGCAATTTCGCAGAAACACAGGTGCTGGGATAAATGAGTGGTCTCTCTGGCCGAATTGTCAGTCCTTTCATGAACAAAGGCAGCATTTTCTCCGCCAAGGGGCAATTGGCTGCACTCAAGAGGGCAGCATGCAATTCCACCGTGAAAGGATACAAACTAAACATCCTAGCTGCACCCGAAGTCACCAGTGGGGGATATTATTAATTGGGGCCCTTGTGATGCCAAGTGTTAAATGAATGAATGTGTCTATCAGGAGCCACTGCCCTGTCCACTGGGAGCACATGGCCTTTTGGGTTAAAGTCCTGCTTGTGGTGGGCTGCCTTCCTTCAAGGCCCAATGGGCCCGACCCTTTTACAAAAATGTTCTCCTACTCAGGGAGACAGCACCGTGTACAAGCTAAGGGCCCTGGGCCAGAGTTGCTGCCCTCAAGTCCTGTTTCGGCCACGTTCCCGCTGTGGACCTTCAGCAGGTCACCTCGTGCCTGTCCTCATCGGAAAGTGGCGTACGGGTGTTTACTTCGTCAGCCTGTGGTGACTGTTACATGTGACGTCATTGGTCTGCAGCAAGTGCTCAATAAGTGTTTGCTATTATTATTTTTAAATGTTTATATTCTTTAACTCACAAATTGTGCTTCCAGGAATTAATGCTAAGAAAGTTATTATGGATTTATATAAAAAGTATTCCTTTAACAATTTTTATAATATAAAAAACTGGATATAGTCTAAGGATCCAAGAATAGGGAATTGGTTGAATAAATTATAACATATCCATAAAATTAAACACTTTTCAATAATTAAATGCCAATATATCTCTAGATACAACATGTTCATGCAATATGGCTAATAACTGATAAAAAACATAAAATGATATTCATACTAGGTATAGTGTTTATAAAAATGACAAGCATATATAAGTATGCAAGGAAAAGGGAATTCCAAGATGTTGATAGTGGTTAGGATTTGAGGCTATTTTTCCTATCCTATTTAAATTTTCCTATAATTACAAGTAATCCATGCAAAAATTCAAAGAATCTCAAATATTCTTGTATTATTCCATCTGAACTTGGCGGGGGTCCCTGCTTAGGGAACTATGGCAAAGCTGTTCTAAGAGTGAGTACTTGCCAAGGGCAGCTCACCTTTGGGTGGGCCTGGTGACCCACTAGGTGTGAGGGGCTCTGCCCAACAAGGGGATGGTGAATGTCATGCAGAGAAGATTTTTGGGGATGTAGACAAGAGAGTGAGAAATGGGATGGGCAACCTGGCAGGCAAGAATAAACCAGGACTTTGAAGATGGGCCAGAGACTCTGCAAGACAGGTGAACTGTGGGAGAAAAGGGGGAGAGGCTGCTAGTGCTGGTTCTTGGATCAGGGTTAGTCCCCAGAAGTCTTTGACATCAATCCCAGTTTTGGGGAGCAGTTTTGAGTGAGTCTCTGTGTCTCACAGCAAAACCACAGTGAAACCCCCTGTGCTCTTAGCACTGCCTTCCCAAATGGATTGTGTGTTACTTTAGGACAGTATGCCTTCCACATCATGCACCTACAGCTCAAGGCTGGCCATCTTTTGATTGTTCATTAATGCTTCATTCACTCATTTCTGCACTCAGCAAATACATAATGTGCATTTAGGGTGTGCAAAGTATGCTTCTAAGCACCTGGGATATGACAATGAACAAAACAGACAAAAATTCCTACTCCGTAGACTGGTAAAATATAATAAATAAAATACACAGTATATTGGGTCATAACAAGTGCTAATGAGAAAAATAGATCAAGAAAGAGTGGAGGGAGGGCACAGTCAGGGAAGGCCCCCTAAGAGAGACCAATTGAGCAGAACCCTAAAGGGCTGAGGGGGCCATGCAGCTATCTGGGAGAAGAGCATGTAAGGACTACATTTCCTCTGAGTGGTGTTGGGGAACATGGTAAGTGTTGAAGCAGAGAGACGTAATGTGACTCATAACAGATCACCCAGGCTGCTGTGTGGTAAACAGGCCATAGGAAGATCAAAAATCAGGCTTTTGCAACAGTGCAGGGGAGAGGTGACAGTAGTGCGGACGAGGGTGGTAGCAGTAACAGTACTAAGAAGAAGCAAGACCCTCTTCCAGCCGTGTTCTGAAGGGGGAACACCACCGTAGACACGAGATCCTGAAGAGACATGACCCAGAAGGAAGGCTCTGGCTTCACTCTCTGGTTTTAGATTGGAGGTGGAGCTACCCCTCAACATGCCCCTCCCAGGGCATGGCCTTTCTCTTGTAACATGACTCACGTGGGATCAGATAATAGGGCCTTTCCCTGGGCCTCTGCCTGGATGAATCTTCCTTCTTAACCTCCTCCCACCTTTCTTCCTTTCTGACTGTTCACCGCCAATTGTCTGAAGTAATCGAAAGAGCCACATTTCCCTTTTTGAGATCTCCTTATCAAGTCTTTGGCAAGTTGAGGTGAAATAGCAAAATTTCCCCTTTAAAATCATTCCACAGATTTTCTTTAA
>JAPYXV010000667.1:0-14921 GCA_028533065.1 Trachops cirrhosus | reverse complement strand
GTTGGAACATTTAAAGATGTCCTGGAGGTTCCTAAGCCTCTCCTCATTTTTCTGAATTCTTGTTTCTTCATTCTTTTCTGATTGGATGTTTCTTTCTTCCTTCTGGTCCCTTCCATTGATTTGAGTCCTGGTTTCCTTCCCATCACTGTTGGTTCCCTGTGCATTTTCCTTTATTTCACTTAGCATAGCCTTCATTTTTTCTTCTAATTTATGACCAAATTCAACCACTTCTGTGAGCATCCTGATTACCAGTGTTTTGAACTGTGCATCTGATAGGTTGGCTATTTCTTCGTCGCTTAGTTGTATTTTTTCTTCTGAAGCTTTGATCTGTTCTTTCATTTGGGCCATTTTTTTTTTTGGTCTGGGCATGCCCGTTGTGTAGTGAGGGGTGGAGCTTTAGGTGTTCACCAGGGTGGGGCAACCCAGTCACTGTGTTGTGATGCTGTATGTGGAGCAGGGGTCTGAGGGAACAATGACGCTTGCTTTCTCTGCTCTCTGCTGGATTTCAGTCACTTCCCTTGCTACCCACAATCAAATTGGGCCTTTCTGTTACTGATTCCCAGGTGGGTGGGTTTGTGTACATTCTAGGACCATGTGTGTCTCTCCAATGAACTCTCCTGTGAGGCTGGGAGTTTTCCCACTTTTCTCTCCACCCCCACAGGTGTTTTCAATCAGACGTTTGAGGCTTTATTTCCCCACAGTGGAACTCTTGGTTACGCGATCTATCTCCCTCCCCAGTTGTTCCTCCCGGTTTATCTGCACATGAATATTGGACTGCCCAGTCCATAATCTGCCTCCTTGCTGAGTCCTCCAGCCACTGCCTTTCCGCGAGTCCTCTCTGCCTGTCTCCATCCCTCCTACTGGTCTGGATGAATATTTCTTCTTTAACTCCTCGGTTGTCGGACTTCCATACAGTTCGATTTTCTGTCAGTTCTGGTTGTTTTTTGGTTTTAAATTGTTGTTGTCCTTCTTTTGGTTTTGTGAGGAGGTGCATTGTGTCTACCTACACCTCCATCTTGGCCGGAAGTCCCATATTATGTTTTCCTGATCATTTTCTTCTTCTTAGGTAAGTCCCTTTAACATTTCATATAATAAGGGCTTGGTGATGATGAACTCCTTTAACTTGATTTTATCTGAGAAGCAGTTTATCTGCCCTTCCATTCTAAATGATAGCTTTGCTGGTTAGAGTAATCTCAGATGTAGGTCCTTGCTTTTCTTGACTTTGAATACTTCTTTCCCTCTCCTTCTTGCCTGTAAGGTTTCTTTTGAGAAATCAACTGATAGTCTGATGGGAATGCCTTTGTAAATAACTCTCTGCTTGTCTCTTGCTGCTTTTAAGATTCTCTTCTTATCTTTAATCTTGGGTAATGTAATTATGATGTGCCTTGGTATGTGCTTCCATGGGTCCAACTTCTTTGGGACTCTCTGAGCTTCCTGAACTTCCTGGAAATCTATTTCCTTTGCCTGATTGGGGAAATGTTCTTTCATTATTCGTTGAAATAACTTTTCCACTTGTTGCTCTTCCTCTTCTCATTCTGGCACCCCTATGATTTTGCTGTTAGATCATTTAAAATTGTCCTGAAGGTTCTTATGCCTCTCTTCATTTTTTAAATTCTTGTTTCTTCATTCTGTTCCAGTTGAATGTTTATTCCTTCCTAATGCTCCACATTGTTGATATGAGTCCAAGTTTCCTTCCCTTCCCTGTTGGTTCCCTGTATATATTTTTTTATTTCACTTTGCATAGCCTTCACTTTTTCCTCCATTTTGCAACCACACTTAACCATTTCTGTGAGCCTTCTGATTACCTGTGTTTTGAACTCTGCATCTAATAGGTTTGCTATCCCTTCATTTCTTATTTCTGTTTTTGGAGCCCTGGTCTTTTCTTTCATTTGGGTCATATTTCTTTGTCTCAGCACACGTGTTTTGTTGTAAGGGGTGGAGCCTTAAGTATTCACCAGGGTAGGGCAACCCATATTGCTGCTTTGTGGTGCTGTCTGTGGAGGAAGGGTCAGAGATGGAACAATGCTGCTTCCTCTGTTCTCTGCTGGCTTTCAGTCACTTATCCTGCTACATACAAGCCCATTGGGCACTTCTGTTGCTAATTCCTGGTGGATGGGTTTGTGTACATTCTAGGATGCTGTGGGTCTCTGCAATGAACTCTCCTGTAAGGCTGGGAATTTCTCCCGCTGCCACAACTCCCAAAGATTTTTATAGCCAGTGGTTTTGAGGCTTTCTTTTCCCATGCTGGAAGCTTGGGTTAAGTGGTCTGTATAGACACTCATCCAAAAAGATCATACAGATGTTCAATAAATATATGAAAAGATGCTCATTGTTACTAGTCATCAGAGAAATACAAAAACCACAATGAGATTGTTACAGAACAGACCTGGGTGGGGTGAACAATATACTATTACTGAATGGACCCACCCTTGTGCTCCAGGGATTCCCCCACCCCATACTAGGTTTGCCTTGCTCACTGCCAAGGAAAGACATCTCAATGTCAGAAATTGGTGAAAAGGAAAGGGATTATTTATTTAAAGTGTTATACAAACTTAAGAGTAATGACTTAATGTCTTTATTGCTATCCCAAAATCCTTTAGAATACCCACAAATGCACAGTCCTTCCTTCTCCCTCTGCCCAGTCTGGGGTACCATATCTCAATAAAAGAAATAGAAGTCTGTGGTTCTTCTTTGCCCAAGACAAGTGGTCCAAAAAGACCCCACATGGCTGCCATACCTGGGTTTAAATCCCAGCACCAATCTTCCTCTGTCGTACAATTTCTGACTCCTCTCACAATTTGCCACAGCTGCCAGCATTCCCATATTTTTCTAGCTTTACTGGGCTGCCATAGTCAGTCTGGGCAGATGGAGCCCTGTGGTGTGGAGCCAATCATCTCCAAGTTCTTATGCAGGCTCTGTAACCAGGGGGAGTTGCTTCCCAATTACATCATGGGTTGAAGTCATTCCCATCCCCTGGCTCAAAGCATGGCCATAGCTGTTCAACATATTTATGAAACCAGTTAAAGGTTATAGATATGTTAAATGACTGTTCTAGAGGTCATCTGCAAAACAACTCTCAGTGGCCCTGCTCCATGTGTTCCATCCCTCAGCTCAGACTTGTGGGGGTGAGGAACATATAAAAATATTTTCTGGACACCAGGTTCTAGACCCCATTACAAATTACAAATCCCTATTTTGGGCCCCTCTTGGCTGCACCCTGTTACAAGATATCACCTCACCCTTTTCAGAATGGCTATCATCAATAAATCAACAAACAATAATTGCTGGTGAGGATGTGGGAGAAGGGGGACCCTCTTACACTTTAGGCAGAAATGCAGATTGGTACAGCCACTGTTGAAGGCTGTATGGAATTACCTCAAAAATTAAAAATTAAAATTGCCCTTTTCTCAGCAATTCCCTTCTTGGAATTAAATCAAAGAAGTGTGAATTTGAAAGAGTATGAAGCACCTCTATGTTCATTGCAATGTTGTTTACAATGCCAAGATTTGGAAGCAGCCCAAGTGTCATCAGTAGATAAATGGATAAAACAACTATGGTACATCTACAGTGGGAATACTACTCAGCCATAAAAAAAGAAACATGAGTTTTACCCTTTGAAACATCATGAGTGGACCTGGGGAACATTCTGCTAAGTGAAATAAGCCAGTCAGAGAAAGATAGATACCATATGATATCACTTATATGTGGAATCTAATGAACCATGTGAACTAACAAGTAAAACAGAGACAGACTCATAGATAGGGAGTAGGCTGACAGCTCTCTGGGGGTGGGAGGGTGAGGGGATGGAGGGTTGAAGCCAGAAAGAAAAATGACTCATAAACATGGACAACAGTGTGGTGATTTCTAGGGGGAGGGAGTGAGTGGAAGTGGAAGAGGTTATAACAGGGATAAATGGTAATGGAAAAAATACAATAAAAATTTAAAAATAAAAAGGGGAAAATTTTATTTGAAACCAAATAAGACCCCAAATAACCTCAGCAATCTTGTGAAAGAAGAAAAAAGCTGGATGTATCACAACTCTGGATTATTAAATTGTACTATAAGGCCATTGTTATAAAAACAGCCTGATACTGATATAAGAACAGACATAAATATCAATGGAGCAGGACAGAGAACCCAGGAGTAAACGCATGCCTGTATGAACAATTGATATTTAACAAAGGTGGCAAGAGCATACAATGAACCAAAGACAGTCTCTTCAATAAATGGTGTGGGAAAACTGGGCAGGTGTAATGCAGGCAAAAAAAAAAAAAAAATAGGAACTAGACCATCAACTTACACCACACACAAAAATAAACTCAAAATGGATAAAAAACTTAAATGTAAGTCATGAAACCATAAAAATCCTAAAAGAAAACACAGGCAGTAAAATCTCAGATATCCCATGTTGCTGTATTTTTGCCAATATATCTCCTAAAACACAAAACAAAGGAAAAAATAAATAGGACTATATCAAATTCAAAAGCTTCTACACAGCTAAAGTAAACCTCAGCAAGATGAATAGGGAACCCACTATATGGGCGAACATTTCACTAATGATACATCTGATAAGGGTTCAATCTCCAAAATATACAAAGAACTAATACAACTCAATACCAGGATGACAAACAACCCAATTAAGAAATGGGCAAAACAGCTGTTCAACATCACTAATCAACAGAGAAAAGAACACTGAAACCTCAGTGAGATATCACCTTATACTTGTCAGAATGGCTACCATCAGTAAATTAACAAACAACAATTTTTGGTGAGGATGTGGAGAAAAGGGAATCCAGTGCACTGTTGGTGGGAATGCAGTCTGGTGCAGCCACTGTGGAAAACAGTATGGAGTATCCTTTAAAAATTAAAAATTGGAACTTTCTTTGACCCAGCAATTCCACTTCTGGGAATATATCCTAAGGATACTGGAACACCAAGACAAATAATATATGCACTGCTATGTTCATAGTGGCACTATGTACAACAGCCAAGATTTAGAAACAGCCTAAGTGCCTATTAGTAGATGAGTGGATAAAAAAGCAGTGGTACATTTATACAATGGAATACTATGCAGCAGTGAAACAGAAGAAACTTACATTTTGCAACAGAATGGTTGGACCTGGAGAATATTATGCTAAGTGAAACAAGCCAGTCAGTGAAAGACAAATACCATATGATCTCATTGATATTTGGAATTTAATGAACACAGTAAACTAACAAATGAAGTAATAACAGAAGCTTAGATACATGATACTGACAACTGCCAGAAAAGAAATTGGGGCAGGATGAAAAATGGTGGATTAACCAAAGAACATTTATGCACAATCCATGGACACATGGGGATTGACTTAGACCAGGAAGAAGGTGGGCCTGGGTGGAGGTGGGGAAAGGGAGGAAAAGAAGGAACAACTGTGCTAGCAGAAACAATAAAAATAAATATATTAAAAAATAAAATTTAGAGATATAATTAAATAGAAAGTACATTTCTCTTTTAAAGGGAACTCTATTTCACTAACAAATGAAAAACTGATGTCACTTCCCTTAGTAGAATGTAGCTATAGAAATAAATATAATGCAAATCAAATAATAGCCTTACATTCCACCTAGAGAGTAATGTCTGCTAGGCACTCTGAACCTCAGGCCTATATGTCCGTATTTTTAAAATGGGATCAGGAAGTGTTAGAACGTGCTAATGATGCAATGGCAGCAAAAAGGGTTTTTTCCTTGACCTATGCAGGGCCAAAGAAAATTGAAAACTAAATCATCCTCCCCAGTAGAATTCTTGGCCTGCCCATTGTTGCTGCCCAACTCACATCTCTGTGAGGCAAGCAGGACAGGGGTTATTGCTCCTATTTTCCAGTTAATGAAAACAGATCTGGAGAAGGAACTAGCAAAGCCACTCATCTCTGGGGCCTCCTCCTCCTAGAAATCCTCCCCAACACCTGGGTCCAGATGCAAGGCCTTTTTCGTCCTCCCACACACCCTGAGCTGAGGCTCATCGAGGCACTGGTGATTCAGTGACATGAACTATTGGCCTGCTTCTGTAACCTCAGGTTAACCTAAACTTTTGTACACAAGGCACTAGAACATCAGGGCCCCCTGCCTTTGGAGATAGGCCCTCCAGGGCTGCATGCAGTGGATAAACCATACTATTTTTATCACTTCCTTCCTCCCTCTCAAGCAGTGGCCACAGTCAGCAGCTTTACATAGAACTTCCACTTCAGCCTCAACCAGGACAGTTCAGGCCACAGAAAGGGAAACCTGACTGTAGTCCTCAAAGGTAAGTGACCCTCCTTATTACTCAATACTACCTCCCACACCAGGGACCCCTCCCAGATTAAGAGGAGGCCAGCTGTCAAGTCCTGTCTCTGTGCCTCCTTTTGCTCTCCCTTTTAGAAGATGGGATTGGTCAGAGCATTCACTCTGAGACACCTGCTCTTTGGCTAAGTCGATTCATTGGTTTATTCAGTGAAAATTCATTGGAAGCTTGCCCTACAGTGAGGAGGGGCAGGAGGTTGGGAGAGCTTGTCTTAGAAAGGGGGGAAATAGTTGTGGAGAGGAGGCAGTGAACTAGGCAGAAAATGGGCTCATGAGACTTGAATTTGAGTTTGGTTTCTGGCATAGACAACTGGGTGCTCTGTACGAATCACACTCTGTCTCTGGGCCTCAATTCCCCAAGCCTCGATAATTGTCTCTCCAGAGGAGGCCCCCATGGTATCCCTTTGCCACCTCCTCCTCAGGATCCTTGTTGTGCTCTCTTCTACATTGATTATCATGTAAGAGTTCACTTAGCCATAGCAAGCTGTTAGAAATTAATGGAATGAGGTGTGTTATGTGAAGTCCCTACCATCGGCCTAACCCCAGGCTTAGGCAGGGAGGCTGGAAGCAGTCTTTCCTGGTTCTAGCAACCTAAGGCCAGGACTGTAAATCATGTAGCAGGGACCTGCTCCCCTTACCTCCTGAGGTCCTGCCCCTTTCAGAAGTTACCCCTGCTCCCTTCCCCACCTCAGCCACCCTCACTGTCCTGCCTTCTGAGTATTCAGTCCTGCTCTCTGGGTCAGCCAGACCCACACTGGGCACACTTTACTTCCTTCAGTCTTCACCACCAAAGTTTCGCAGGCAAGAAAGCTGAGGCCTGAGAAGGTAATGGTCCCTTGACCCAGGTCAGATACCATTGTTTCCATGGTACCCACTGGTTCTTGGGGTGGGGTGCAGGCTTCCAGGCACTCCCTTACCTCACTGCCACTCTCCCCACAGCCAGTCTGCACAATGCCTACCTGGGCAGCCCTGTTCCTGCTCTGGGCTACCACGGAGGCCACCAAGGACTGCCCTACACCATGCACCTGCCATGCTTTGGAAACCATGGGGTTGTGGGTGGACTGCAGCGGGCGAGGACTCACATCCTTACCTGCCCTGCCAGCCCACACCCGCCACCTCCTACTGGCCAACAACAGCCTTCGTTCCATGCCCCCTGGCACCCTTGACAACCTGCTCCAGCTGCAGACACTCGACGTGACACAGAACCCCTGGCACTGTGACTGCAGCTTTACCTACCTGCGCCTCTGGCTGGAAGACCGCACACCTGAGGCCCTGCCACATGTCCACTGTGCCAGCCCTGGCCTTGCCACCATCCACCCACTGGACCAACTCACAGGCTATGAGCTGGGCAACTGCGGGTGGCAGCTACAGTCATCATGGGCCTACTCAGAGGTCTGGCGGGATGTGGCACTGGTTGTTGTCGTCACAATGGGCTTGGCTCTCCTGGCAGGTCTGCTCTGCACTGCCACAGAGTCCCTGTACTGAGCCTAGGCTCCCAGGGTCACCATCAGGCCAGGCAGCCAGGACCTGAGCCCCACCCCAGATTCTACCAGCCCTGATCAGCCAGAACCACCTGTAACAAAAAATAAACTGGTTGCTCAGCCATTTTATCCAAGCTCAGAGATTGTTTTCCCTCTCAGCTTCTGGAAACCTGTTTTTTTTTTATATGACTAGATATCAATTGGTGTTTGTCCCCCAAGTTTCTAAGTAAAATGGGCTGTCCAACTTCCTTCCAACTACCCACCCCCAATTCCACAATCTGGATATCCAGAGCCCTTCCCCAGGGCCTGCCAGGTCCCAGGGTATCAGTTCTCAAACCCTGCCCTATCTACTAGCACCTCCTTCCCACATGGGCCACCCTAGACAGCCCAGCCCAATTGCACATCAATATTCAGTCCCTCTCCAAATTCAAAAGAGAAAACGCTCTTACAATACAGCAGTGAATAGACAGGAGGTACTGAAGAGGGCATTGGTCATCTCTGCAACAGACATATGCTGAAAGACACTTCATTCCCAATATTATTGCCTTTGACCACTCTGGCCCTGAGGCTGTCTGGGTTCACCTGGCCCTATCCTTCTCTTCTTCTGCACTAGTTTCCCTCCCCCTTATTTGCTCTCTACCCCTCTTCTTCAGAAACAAAACATCAAATCACTCCATTTCTCATGGAAATGACTTCCTTCCTGGTGCTGACATCAGATACCTGCAAACTCTGGGGTCCCACTTCTACCCATGTACCAGATTCTTTTTTTAAAAAAATTTATTTTATTTTAATTGTTGTTCAGGTATAGTTTTCTGCCTCCAGATTCTTCAAACAAGACACTTCTCTCCCTCAGAGGAGTTACAGTGCCAGCAGATAAAATAAACTTTTCTACACCTTACAAGATAACATTTAAGTTTGTTACTGGCCAATCAAAATGCAAATATAATTACACAAAGGTCCCTCCCTTAAGGAGCTGTTCCATGTAGTGGCCCTATGACTCAGAAGGTGCCACAAGGAAGGCCAAGTGGGCACCGAGTACCACTGAAGGGCACCTACTAACAGAAGTGAGGCTAGAATAGGAGCCCCAAACTCAAGGTGAAGGATGAACAGTAGGAAGTGGTGGAGACTGGCAAATCAGAGATCCCATGTTCCATCCAAAGAGTTTCGGACAAATGCTACCATGTGGAGATGAGGACCCAGGTGGGCCAGTGTGCCCAGTATTCCATTCTTCTAGAGATTAAAATCTTTATTTTTATGTGAAATCTCTGAGTTATTCAACTGTTGGCCACTAAATAAAAATTTAATTGATAATAAGATAAATACAACATATTATCAATTGGATGGAGCATAGGCTGAGATTCTGTAATTTGTGCAGTAGGAATCAGCTATAACAATGCTACCCTATGAAAACAATAGTAAAATCTGTCATCTACTTACTGGGCACATAGTATGCAGCCCCTCACAATGGTCATTTTCTGCACCCTGTGAAAATCCTGAGAGGAAGATATTGTTCTCCCACCTGCATGGAGAGAACAACGCTGTTTCCCACCACCATTCCCTCATTTCTTCTGTCACCACTAGCACTAAACAACCATGGACTTTATCCCCATTACAAGCAAAATACCAGCCCTGTCACTGCTGTCAATCTATCCATTCCCCATGACATCATCCTCATGATTGTGTCCTTTATGAGTATTTTCTTTTTCTTTTTTAAAGTATTTTTATTGATTATGCTATTCCAATTTTCCCAATTTCCCTCCTTCATTCCCCCTCCCCCCTGACCCCCAACCCTCCAGCATCCCCCACTCCACTTAGTTCATGTCCATGGGTTGTACATATAAGTTCTTTGAGTCCTGTTTCCCATACCATTTTTATCTTTCCCCTTCTATTTTATGCCTACTAATTATGCTGCTTCTTCCCTGTACCTTTTCCCCCATTCCTCCCTTCCCCCTCCCCACTGAACTCCCTCTGTGTGATGTCTATTTTTCTGATTCTGTTCCTGTTCTAGTTGTTTGCTTAGATTTTGTTTTCATTGTTTTCCTTTTCTTTTAGGGTCATTTGTTAATAGTTGTGTTTGTTGTCATTTTATTGTTCATGTTTTTGATCTTCTCTTTCTTAGATAAATCTCTTTAACATTTCATATAATAAGGGCTTGGTGATGATGAACTCCTTTAACTTGACCTTATCTGGGTAGCACTTAATCTACCTTTGCATTCTAAATGATAGCTTTGCTAGATAGAGTAATCTTGGATGAAGGTCCTTGCCTTTCATGACTTGGAATACTTCTTTCCAGCCCCTTCTTGCTGTAAGGTTTCTTTTGAGAAATCAGCTGATAGTCTTATGGGAACTTTGTAGTTACCTTTGTAGGTAACTGTCTCCTTTTCTCTTGCTGCTCTTAGGATTTTCTGTTTGTCTTTAATCTTGGGTAACCTAATGATGGATGATGTGCCTTGATGTGTTCCTCTTTGGGTCCAATGTCTTTGGGACTCTCTGGGCTTTCTGGACTTCCTGGAAGTCTATTTCCTTTGCCAGATTGGGGAAGTTTTCCTTCATTATTTGTTCAAATATGTTTTCAATTTCTTGCTGTTGTTCTTCTCCTTCTAGCACCCCTATAATTCGGATATTGGAATGGTTCAGGTTGACCCAGAGAATCCTCAGCCTCTCTTCATTTTTTTTGATTCTTGTTTGTTCATTCTGATCCAGTTGGATGTTTATTTCTTTCTTTTGTTCCAAATTGTTGCTTTGAATCCTGGTTTCCTTCTTGTCACTGTTGCTTCCCTGAATATTTTACTTTATTTCACTTTGAGTGTCTTTCATTTTTCAACCAAGCTCAATCAGTTCTGTGAGCATTTTGATTACCAGGGCTTTAAATTCTCCATCAGTTAGGTTGGCAATGTTCTTATCAGTTAGTTCTGAGGTTTTGCCTCTGTTCCTTCATTTGGGCCATATTTCTTTGTCTTGGCACACTGGTCTGGTTGTTCTGGTTGATTTTTTCTTTAATTACTTGGTTGTCAGAGTTCCATGCAGTTTGAATTCTTTGTGTTTTTGGTTGTTTATTGATTTTATATTGATTGTTATCCTCCTTTTGGTTGTATGAGGAAGTGAAGGATTTCTTTCTATGCCTCCATCTTGGCCACAACTCTCTTTTTCTTTTTAAAAATATTTTATTTCTCTATTTTTAGAGAGAGGGGAGGGGAGGGAAGAAGGAGGGAAATATCAATGTGTGGTTGCCTCTTGTGCGCCCTGCACTGGGGACCTGGCCTGCAACCCAGGCATAAGCCTTGATTGAGAATCGAACCAGAGACTCTTTGGTTCACAGGCTGGTGCTCAATCCACTGACCCATACCAGCCAGGGCTCCTTTATGAGTATTTTCAAAATGTAGCTGCTCATGGAGAATTTGTTGAGGTAATCTTTACTAGCTATTGTGACATAACTACCACACCTTGCTTACCCCAACTTAAGATTCGCTCCCCACACCCCATACTTTTTTGTGGTCAGTTGTTCACCAGAAAGCCTTCCATAGAAGTCCTGGCTCCCACTAAGCCTGTTCTCTCAGGCTTGCTCAAAGACCTCTGCTGGCCTCCTGCCATCTTCTGGCCAGTGGGCAAGCAGAGACAGCAAAGAGGAATGTACAGATGTTCATGGCCAGGTCTAGAAATGTATAGATGACCTTCATAAGCATTTTTTTCTCAAACCCAGTCACTGGCACCACCCTAATTGCAGAGGAGGCCTGTAAACATGTTATTTGTGTGTGCCCAGCAACAGGCAGCCAGTGAGCATCTGGCAATTGTCAGCTCCACATGCTAAGTTAATATGTGCCTGATCAGAAAGAAGACATGCTGCAGAAAGGGCATTTATTAAGTGGTGGGCACTCTTAGGGGATACGTGCTGAGTCTTGGCCCTGAGACACAGACAGACTCAGCTCCTAACACAGTGTCCATCTCATGTTTTTTGCACATACAGTTACCCATACCTCCTGTGAGCAAAAATGAGCACACAAACATGCACACATGACATTCTTCCACGGGCTCCATGCCAACCCAGCCAGGACTCCCACTATCTCCAGACCCTGGGGATGTTGCATCAAACTAGATGAGAGCCTATTTTCCTGTGGGGAAAAGAATGTACTTCAGCCTCTGTGCATGTGCATGAGATGGCAAAGAACAGAAGGTGGAAAACTCTGTCTGGGCTAAGCTCTGCCCAAGTTGGGGACCAGTGATTCCATGGCTTGGGGAACATTCTAAGAACAGAGTCTAAGTTGGCTGGCACCCAGGCCTCTGACTGTCAGCTTCCTAAATGGCTTTGGAGTTGGAATCCTCATTTTAAATCACTCTGGATAATAAGCAGTGCTGATTTACACTTCACATTTGGGAAAATATCTCAAGAGCTTGTTAAGGTTTTATTTTTTTAGATGTGACTGTAATATAGTGAATAGGATAAAGAGAGGAGAGCTATAGTACTTTTTAAAATTGTTGTTCAGTTATAGATGTCCCAATGGACCCCCCTATTGGTTTCCCCTGCGCTGTCCACTCCTTGCACAGTCAATCCCCACCTCATTGTCCTTGTCTATGGGTCCTTTATGTATGTTTCCTGACTTGAACCTTCCCTATCTTTTAAAAAAATGTTTTTATTCATTATGATATTACAATTTTCCCATATTTCCCTTTATTTGCTCTGCCCTGCACCTCCCCTTCCACCTTCATCCCCCGCCTTAGTTCATGCCCATGGGTTGTACATATAAGTTCTTTGGCTTCTACATTTCTTAGAATATTCTTTACCTCTCCTTGTCTATTTTCTACCTACCATTTGTGCTTCTTATTCCCTGTACCTTTTCCCACATTCCCCTTTCCCAGTCCCCACTGATAACCCTCCATGTGATCTCCATTTCTGTGATTCTGTTCCTGTTCTAGTTGTTTGCTTAGATTTTGTTTTTTAGGTTCAGTTGTTGATAGTTGTGAGTTTGTTGTCATTTTACTGTTCATATTTTTGATCTTCTTCTTTTTCTTAGATAAATCCCTTTAACATTTCCTGTAATAAGGACTTGATGATGATAAATTCCTTTAACTTGACCTTATCTGAGAAGCACTTTATCTGCCCTTCCATTCTAAATAGAGTAATCTAGTTTGTAGGTCCTTTCCTTTCCTGACTTCAAATACTTCCTTCTGGCCCCTTCTTGCCTGCAAGGTCTCTTTTGAGCAGTCAGCTCATAGTTTAATGGGAACTCCTTTGTAGGTAACTGTCTCATTTTCTCTTGCTGCTTTTAAGATTCTCTCCTTATCTTTAATCTTGGGTAATGTAATTATGATGTGCCTTGGTGTGTTCCTCCTTGGGTCCAACTTCTTTGGGACTCCCTGAGCTTCCTGGACTTGCTGGAAATCTATTTCCCTTGCCAGAATGGGGAAGTTCTCCTTCATTATTTGTTCAAATAAGTTTTCCACTTGTTGCTCTTCCTCTTCTCCTTCTGGTACCCCTATAATTTGGATGTTGGAATGTTTAAAGTTGTCCCAGAGGTTTCTAAGTGTCTCCTAATTTTTTTTTTTTTGAATTCTTGGTTTCTTCATTCTGTTCTAGTTGAATGTTTCTTTCTTCCTTCTGGCCCAAACTGATGATTTGAGTCCCAGTTTCCTTCCTGTCACTGTTGGTTCCCTGTACATTTTCCTTTATTTCACTTTTCATAGCCTTCACTTTTTCCTCTATTTTGCAACCATACTCAACCAATTCTGTGAACATCCTGATTACCAGTGTTTTGAACTGTGCATCTGAGAGGTTGGCTATCTCTTGGTTGCTTAGTTGTATTTTTTTCTGGAGCTTTGATCTGTTCTTTCATTTGGGCCATTTTTTTTTTTTTTTTGTCTAGGTATGCCTGTTACGTAGTAAGGGGAGGAACCTTAGGTATTGCCAGGGTGGGAAACCCACATTGTGTTGTGGCAGTGTCTTTGGGGGAGGGGTCTGAGAGGGAACAATGCCACCTGCTCCGCTCTGGGCAAGCTTTCAGTCACTTCCCCTACTGCCTACAAGAAAATTGGGCCTTTCAGGTGCTGATTCTCTGGTGGATGTGTTTGTTTAGGTTCTAGCACCCCGTGGATCTCACCAACAAACTCTCCTGTGGGGCTAGAGTTTTTCTCACTGCCACAAACCCACAAGTATTTTCAGTCAGAGGTTTTAAGGCTTTATTTCCCTGCACTAGAACCCAGGGCTGTGCAGTGTGTCTCCGTCTGCAGTTTTTTCTCTGGGTTTATCCACACACAAATGTGGGACTGCCTACTCAGCCAGCTGCTGCCTCATGTGGTCATCCAGACACAGCCTTGCCTGCCTTGGTCCTCCAGGTATTGTCTTGTCATGAGTCCTCTCTGCCCCAGCTCCCCATCTCTACCCCGCTACCAGTCTGGATGAATGTTTAACTCCTTGGTTGTAGGACTTTCATAGAGTTTGATTTTATGGCAGTTCTGGTTGTTTTTGTTTTGAAATTTGTTGTTGTCCGTTCTTGGTTGTGTGAGGAGACATAATGTATCTACCTATATCTCCATCTTGGATCGAAGTCTATCAACCTTTCCCCCTTTTTTACCCCATTATCTCCCTTCTCCCTGCCCTTGAGTCACTATAAGTTTGTTCCTTACTTCTATGTCTTTGGTTATATTTTGATTGCTAGTTTATTTTGTTGATTAGGTTTCATTTATAGGGAATATCATATTGTATTTCTCTTTCACTGCCTTGCTTATTTCATTGGCATAGTACTTTCTAGTTCCATCCATGCAGTTGCAAATGGAAGGAGTTCTTTCTTCCTTTTGCTGCATAGTATTCCATTGTGTAAATGTACCACTGTTGAAAGTGTCTTCCTAATATTATATTTATAGTTCTACAGATAGAACAACTGAAGATTATGGTGGCATGATGGAAAAATGCTTTTCTTCTTTTCTATACACTGGGAGAACAGGGTTTCCTTGCTATGCCCAAACATAGGAAATGTAATGCTAACCTGATTTCAACTGAAAAACCACACTAATGTCTATTCACCAATGTCCTGCTCACCATATACTACTGCAGAATAATGCAAACATTAGAATGGTGTGTAATTGTTATTCAAGTCCTACTTAGCCTTTTTAGCATCATGATTGTTTTTT